>MU623544.1:0-45696 GCA_025201765.1 Daldinia sp. FL1419 | reverse complement strand
TTTTTAATAAAAATATATTTTTATTTTTAAATTTATTATAATCATTTAATATATTAATAATATAATAATAATTATAATTATAAAATTAAGAAATATATTAATGGTAAATTTAAAAAATAAAATTATATATTAAATATTTAATTTTATTAATAGTTAAAATTTTGTTAAAATTAAAATAAAATAAGTAATGTAATATTAATTTAATTTAATAATAGTTTTTTTATAATAAATTATTTAATTTATATTTTAAATAATATATTATAATATGTAATTAAATTTAAAGTTGTAAAGCAAATAGGTTTTAATATTAATTATATAATGTAAACTATTAGAAAAAAATAATATTAAAAGAATTGGGATTAATGGGTTAAATTTTATATTATTTATATAACATTTTACTTTTTTAAATTTTATTATTTTTATTAATAAATTATAATATTTGATTTTATTTAGGTTAATAATTTAAATAAATAATAATTTAAGAATTTTATTATAATAAATATTTAAAAATTTTGTATATAATCTTTTACATTAAAATATTCTATTTATTAATTATTTTATTTATAAATTTTAAAATAAATAATAATAATAATATTAAATTGTTTATATAAAAAGGATTTTATAGGTTAAATTAATAAATATTTAAGGTTTTTTTTATTTTAAAATAATATTTAATAATATAAGTTTTAATAATATATATTAAAGTATAAAGAATGATATAATTATTTATATTTTATTTAATTATAATAATTAAATTATAAGGATTAAAATAAGGATTATTTTATTTAATAATATAAATATAATATTAAAAATTAAATAATTTATTAATTAAAATTTTTAATATTGGTTTATAGGGGAAATAAAATTGGTAAAAAGAGTTGGATATTTTAATATCTTAAATTGATATGTGTTAAAATGTTATGATAAATATATTAATATTTTATAAATTATTATATTAAAAAGTAATTTTATTTATAAAATAAATATTTTTAATAAATTTATTAATTATTATTAAATTATTAAAAATTTTAAATAAATAAAAATAATAAAAAAATAAATATATATAAATTTAAATTAATAAAATAATTATTTAAAAATAATTAATAATAAATAAAAATATTGTTATCATTAAAGGGTTTTTATTAAAAATATGGTTTAATTAAAGATTATTAATAATAATATATAAGATTTAATAATTAATAAATATTTTTTAATTTTTAATGATTATTATATTAGGATAAATAATTATATTATTATATAGTAAAAAATAATAATAGGGATTATTATAATTTTATGATTTATATTAATATTAATAATTAATAATATTAAATATTGGAATTATTATATATTTAAAGAAAAAAATAAAATAAAAATAAAAATAATAAGTAATAATATATAGATAAATTTAAAAATTATTTTAGGTAATATATATTTTTTTAAAATTATTAATAATGAATTATTTTATATATATAAATATTAAATATCATAAAGAATATTATTATATATTATTATTTATTTATTATTTATTTATTATTACCCCAATTTACCTAGAATATATTACAGGTATCTGGTTCATCTCTTAGTATTTATTCCAGGTAGGAATTATGTTCTAGAAAAAACCTATTTATTATCTATTTAAATAAATTATATTATTATAATTTTGGTTTTATTCTATATTTTTATTAAAATTTACCTGTTAATAAAAATAATTAAATCTTAATATAAAAAAATATTTTATATATTATAATATTAATTATATAAAATAATGTAATAATAATTTAAGTATAAGGTAATAATAAAATCTAAAATAATTTTATTATTTTTTTTAATAAATAATAAAAATATTATTATATTGTAAAAAAATTATTTTAAAAAAAGGTTAGAATATATATAATTTATATAAAATATAAATATATATAAATAATTTTATATTTTTATAAAAAGCCATTATATATTTTTACTTTTATAATTTTCTTTTTAATATTATAATATTATATTTATTTTCCAAAATAATTTTAAATAATATTATTAATTTATAACCTTTTCCAATTAATTTCAATCCTCTTTATATACCTTATTTACATTTTATAATATTATAATATAATATTACCATACCCATCACATTCATAATCTAATACCACTTCAAAAAACTTACTTTATTTTTATATATATATTATATTAAATAAAAAAAAACTTACATATCTATAAATACATTATTATTTCTCTAATATTAACCCATTATTAACCTTCTTTAAATATTTTAATCCCTTTATTAGAAATTATTACAACATTTTAAATCTAATACATTACTTTAATATCATATTATACCAAAATTATAACCCCAATATAGCTACACATCATAAAAATAAGTTACTTGCCAAAAATAAAGAACCATATAAAGAGCATGGTTACGCCTTTCCGGCGCAATTCCGGGAATCAATTACTGAGGCTTTGCTACAGCTCCTCCAGGGTTTTCAGGCCCTCGAGAAATTATTATATATTAATAAAATTAAATTTAATAAAAGAATTTGAATATTATAATATATTAATTATAAAATTTAATTTAGTATGTTTTTTGAATTAGTATAATTAATTTTTAAGGATGTTAATTAAATAATAAATAATAAATAATAATATTTAATTATTTTTAATATTATTATTAAAAGTATAATAAATTTTATTGATATTTATAATATTAATTAATATAATTTTATTAATAATGAAAGTATTCCAATGATTTATTTAATAATAATATAACATATTAAATATAATAAGGGTAAATTAGGGATAAAAAATAAAATAATTATTATATTAATAAAAAATATAATAAATATAATTTTTAAATTTAATTGTATATTTTTAAATAGTAATAAATTTAATTTTATTTTTTTTAAAAAAATAAAAAAAATAAATAATAATATTGGTTAATTGTTTATAAACTTTTGGATAAAAGTAGTATAAATGTTTGGTAAATTAATTTTATATATTATTATAATTAATTTATAAATAGTATTGAATTATTAATATAATATAATAATATTTAAAATAATTAAGATAATATAAATATTTATAGATTTAATTAAATCTTTATTTAAAATAATTAAGATATTATAAATATTTATAGATTTAATTAAATCTTTATTTAAAATATTATTAATAATATTATTATTTATAATTAGGATTTAATTTGAGAGTTTTAATAAAATATTATTATTAATTAATAATTATAATATTTAAATTTTATTTATTATAATATTATAATATTTTAGATAATATAATTAAAAACATATTAATTATTATTTAATATATTATTATTAAATTTAAAAATTATAAAATATTTAATATTAAAATTATATATTAATAGAATATAATTGAAGGAATTATTGGACTGCAATACGTTGTTATATTTAGTAAGTAAATAAAGCTATTTAGGAATTAAGAAATTTATAGATTAGCCTACTCTAAATGGGGACCCAGGTTTAACCCTAATACATATTCTAATTATATAATAAGTTAGGCAAATACTATAGAACTTCTTCCTACCAATATGCCCTCATAAAAATATCGTATTAAAGCCATTACTAATCCTTCAATTTTAATAATTTTATAAATTTATAATATTCACTTTTCTTAAATAACTTTATAAAGCCATCTATAAGATTTTCTTTTTTTAATATATATTTCAATATAATATTATTATTATTTACCTCCTACCTAATATAATAATATTCTTTCCAAATATATTTCTTTTAACAATTCACTACCAATTCTTTAACCCAAATTATTATTACCATATTATTACATAATATTATAATAGGTCCTAACAACATAAATCCTAATTCTTTAAAAAAATTCCATATCCACACAACATCAACTACTACACTACCCAAGACAACATACTTAACTTCACTAGAACTTCTTACCATAATAAATTAAAATTTAATATATCAAAATATCAATAACCCAATCATAAAAAATATATATCCCATAATTAACTTTCCTATAATAAAATCAAAAATATAATTTATATCTACAATATTATATAACCTTAATAAATTATATATATAATATAAATAATTATTATCTAACTTATAATAATATATACTTCATTTTATTATACCTTTTAAATATCTTATTACTTATTTAATACTAATTAAATGGGCTTCTATAGGATTACATATAAAATAAATTTATATAAATATTACAAAATTAATATTAAACCTTATAATATATATTAAAAAATTTACTTTTCCAATAAAAGAAATATATTTAAAAATTTTATTTACATTAATAACATTTTTTAAACTACATGCCTAAATAATTTCTCTTCCTTTAAAATCAAACAATATTAATATTATTTTCCCTTCTTCCAATCTAATACTCTTCAATACTTTCATAACATATTATTTTTAATTAAAACAGACATTTCTTATAAAAGAGGAACACACAATTCTAACTTCAAAGAACTAGTTTATAGCTCCTAAATCCATAATAAATATATCTTCCTTAATACTTATTACCAATATTAAAAGACATTTAACATTTAATCCATAAAATAAGAAATTATTTATATATAAAGCTATTATATCTCCTATATTCTTATTTATATATACTACATCATTTAATACTAATAACATATATTTTTTCTTAATTAATAACGCACATATACATCTCTATCATATTACACCAACTTATTTTAAATTATATAAGAGATTTATAAACTTAATAATTTTATTAAATATGTATTTATATTTATTTATTTTATTTAAAAATATTTTAAAATATTTTTTTAAAAATAAGAAGAACTTTATAAAAATATCTTTTATTAAATTATTATTTAAATATATAACTATAAAATTAATTTAAATAATATGTTAATTATTAAGAATTATAAATATTATTAATATTTACTATAATATTATATAAATGGTTATAATAGTTATTTTATTATAATTAATATTTTTTTATTATATAAATCTTTATATACAAATATATGCCTTATATTTATTTAATAAATCTATTAATAAGAATTTTTTCTTTAATATTTATTTATTATTTATTAAATATTTATAGGTAATATTTTATAATTTCCTAAAATTAAACATTCTATATTCAAAATTCTTTCAAATTTTTTTAAAAATTATTTTAAATTATAAGTCTTAATTATCACTAACCATAACTTCTTTAATTATTAAATCATTTTTGTTAATTTAAAATGCTTTATTCTGTATAATTATATTAATAAGATATTTTTATATAAAATCATTCTTTTCAGCTTATTTAAATTTTTCAAAAAATGTTTTAGTATAGATAAAAGTGTTTGCAGTACCTTCTTAAACAACATTTAAATATGATAATAAAGAATTATTAAATATGCCCTTTTAATTTATGGTAATTATAAAGGTATTATTAATTTTATCTAAAGCTTAACAAACATATAAATCCAAGATAACTTTCTTAAATCGATTTTTCTTCTTCTTAATTTAACCTATTTCTTTATCAATAATATCTTCATCCACAACATTATTATCAACGTT
Source organism: Daldinia sp. FL1419 (assembly GCA_025201765.1). Lineage (NCBI taxonomy): Eukaryota > Fungi > Ascomycota > Sordariomycetes > Xylariales > Hypoxylaceae > Daldinia > Daldinia sp. FL1419. The sequence continues at coordinate 40,159 of MU623544.1, read as the reverse complement.
TTATACATTGACCTTAGGAGCCTTAACTGTTTTTTTATGACAAAAACATTTTTATATATGCTTAAAAAATAACCTAATAATATTTTTTGGGTTTAAAATGCTATTATTATTTTTAAAATGTTTATAGAAGATAATATACAATATTATCAAAAATTTGCCTCCTTCTAAAAACTATATAACATAATTATGTTCTTTGTAATAACCTAAGAAAATAATCTTTGCACTACACATTTTAAGTTTTTTAACCATTATAACCCTATTATTTAGATTAATTAAGATAAAATAACAATTTCTAAGGATTTTTAAATATGTATTATTTGATTTATAATCTTTTCTAAATTCTAAATAATTCTTATATTATTTAAATAATATAACGCCCTCACAAACAAATATTCCAATCCTATTAATAATATATATAATTATTTTTAAAATAAAATCTTAGAAATAGGTAGGTATTCTTATTCCAATATATACAACTTATACCTCATCTTATAAAAAATATATATCCCTCTCCACTACACCATTTTAATATTAATTATATAATGTAAATAAAATTAACTCCACATCTTTTTCTCTATAAAAAATTTCTAACTAACTTATATCAAATTCTTATCCACCATTGATTTATAAGATCTTTACTTAACATCATAAACCATCAGCTTGATTAAAGAAGGTTTAAAATATCTTATATAAATATATAAAATATTTAATAATAATTACTACTATTTTATCTTTTATTTTATATATTATAAATTAACACCATAAATTATTATTATTAATTATTAATATAAAATATTTATTTCTTTTAATAAAGACAAATTATAAAGAACTTATATCACATCAAATTATTTTGCCTATGTAATTTGCTCATTTTTAGAATTCTTTCAAAAATATTTTTATTATTTTCGCTTAATTACAAATAATATATAATAAATTTTTAATTATTTTTTAATTTAAATTAATATTTATAAATTTATTAATAATTTATTTCATTTTATTTATATTAAAGTAATATAATTAATAATATTAAAAAATTAATTTATTTTTTATTTTATTAATTAATCTTAATAATTTTAATAATTTAAAAAATTTAACTACCCCTTTTAATTTTTAATTATTATTTTTTATATTTATTCCTAATATATATTCCTATTATTTTAACAATGGTATTGCTATTGGTTCTGGTTTATTATATTATTAAAAATAAAATTTTTATTTTTATATATTTAAGGTTATTAAGATTGTCCTGTTAATATTTTATATATACTAATTATCCATCTAATTACCTATTCTATATAAAAGTTCTTTAAAAAAAATTTTAAAGGGAAAACCTTTAATAAAAAATATGTATTTTAATGTTACCTTAACAATATTACCATCCTTCCTACAAAATTTATAAATAATTATTCTTATTTACATAATTGATATAGATTTTATTCCAATATTTACAACATATTCTTTATCATTAATATTAATTATTATATTAAAGAAAAAATTATTTAAATTGTTTATAATATATATATTAATTCTTATATTAAATAACAACTCATATATTTTAAATAAAAAATAATAATATATTCTATAACTTCCTCCAATTACTACATTCTTTATTAAAATTATTATAAAATTTTATATATTATATATTAAATTAATTTTTAAATATTTTTTATTATATATTATAATTATTAATTTTAATATATCTTTATTAACCTTAACTATATAAATGCTGTTGCTTAAATTTACATATTAATTTAATTTAATAGGTAATTATAGAACCTAATTTATTTAGGTTCAATTAATATTTTAAATAACATTTTAATTATTAATATTTTTTTTATAATCCTTTTTAAAATAATTATATTTATTGCATTTATAGCAAAAAGGACCCTTCTCATTATCCTATATAAATTTACCATTAAAAATCTTCAACTTTTTAAGGAATTTCTTACCCCATTTTTTTAGGTTTTTCTTTATATTATAAATTAAATTGGAGTTATGGCTCTTTAAACCAATTTTAATTTTAAATTTGTTAACAAAATCATTAATTACTTCTATAATCATATAATTCTTCTAAAGATGCATAATTTTACAAATTATTTTGACCTATTTTTTAACTTTTTTTTCATAATTATTCAAAAATATCATTACTTTTTGCTCTGGGGTAAGAGGCATGCCAACCTCCTATATGTTATATATAATTTATCACCATTTTAAACTATATTGGATAAGGTCCTTTCTATTATAATTCATTATAATAAATATTAATTAGAACTTTTGTTATCGGACCTTACCTATAAAGACATAAATATAATTTAATAGTTTTAAAGCCTTTATATCTTTTTGTATACTAATAATTAAATTAAACAAATTATATTTATATATTTTTATAATTGTTCATATTATTTACAACTTATTTATTATAATTAATTTTATTCCTTCAACATAACTAATTTCTTCAAATAATAATATAAACATTTCCTTATATATTAACCAATTTAATTAACCTTTTAGGTAATTATTTTTATCTAATAAAAAATCAAATTTCTTCCATTTTAATATAGTTTTTGTATCAATTAATTTGAAGGATTATTATTTTAATTATAAATTTTTCTTTATTTTCTTATTTTTTTTTTTTTTTAAAGGTGGTAGAATTGGGTTATTAGAGGTTAAGGCTTCATTATTTTCTAATTCTAAGCTATTATTTAATGATTTATACCCATTTCTATCTAATTTATTTAATAAATTTAATAAACTTAATAATAAATTTGATGGATTAGGATCATTATTTATTATAATAAGGTTGTTGAAGGTGACCTTTTAAGTCCGTTTTTCTTTTTTTAATTTTAATTTTTTCGCTTTTTCAAGTTGTTTTTCTACTTTTTCTTTATATAACATTTTGTTAAGAATTTAAGGAAGATTTTTTTGCTTTATAAATATCATAGGCTTAATTGCTGTTTTATTAACTTTTTTATCTACTAAATAAAATATTGATAGTAATTAATTAATTAAGTCTAACTACTTTAATTTATACAATAATTAATATTTATTACTTTTATAAAAGAATTTCCCATTAATTTATTCCATTAATAATAAAATTGGAAGTAATATAAGTGGATTATTCTTTAAGAAAGTGCCAAATATATTACAAATTAATATTTGTAATTTTTTCATTTTTCTAAATTTTTCTTTAATTTTAACCTAACAATTAATTATTTTATTTAAATTATTTTTTATTATGCGGAACATATTTTAAAATTTATGTATAAAAATTTTAATAAATTTATTATTGTTATTTTGTTAAGTTGCGTTAATATTAGAGCTTGTTTTAGCTTTTTCTGCTATTTTTTTGTATTATTTAAATTTTAAATGTAATTTAATTTATTTAATTATAAATTTGTTTAATAATTTCCTTTATTTTTCCAAATTATTTTATAAATTAGTAATAATTATATTTTATTACTTTTTTAATTACATTATACACATTTATAACTCATTCAATATCCTTATAATTCTCATATTTCTAAGTTCTTTTTGATTTGCATCAATTGTTCTAATTCCGTTAAAATCCAATCTTATATCAAATAATACTAAAAATGTTATATAATAATTGTTATAATTATTAAAATTTTTATTTTTAGATAAGGTATTACCATAAAAGAATTATTAAATTATAATATATTATTATATTTAATAAATAAGTAAAATTATCTAGGAATTAGAAAATTTGTGGATTAACTTACTCTAAGTGGAAACCCAAGTTTAGCCCTGGTACGTACTCTAATTACATAATAAGCCAGGTAGGTGCTATAGAGCTCCTTCCTGCCAACAATAATATAATAATATTTAATTTAATTAATAATCAAAGGAATATTTTATATAAAATAATAATATTTTAAAGAAAATAATAAATATAATTTTTATATTAATATTATTAATTTTAAATTTAATGAAATTTAATAAAATAATGTAATTAAAAGATCATTATTTCTTTTATTTGTATAAAAATAGGAAAAAAATTTGGAATAATTTTAAAATTAAAATAATTTTGAAAAGAAAAAAGATATATATTGTTAAATAATATATTTTTATTTTATTTTTAATTATAATAATATTAATAAATTTATTTTTAAGTTTTATATTAAATTATTTTTTAAAGTAATAATAATATTATTTTTAAATTCTTTTTTAAAAATATGTAAAAAAGTAGTAATATATTAAATATTATTTTAGGTAAAAATGAATTTAGTATTAAGTTTATAAAAAATAAAGGAAAATATGTATAATAATAAAAATAATTAATTTGGAAAGATATTAGTTGGAATTGGAGTAAGAGGGGAGTTAGAGAAAATTAATTCTTTTTAATTATATAAAAAGTTGGGATTAATGAAAGTAGAATAATTTTAAGATTTTAACGTGTAATTTAGTATATTTATTAAATAATTATATATATTTAATATATTTTGTTAAAGGTATTAAAATTTTAATTATTTTAATTTTAAATTAAAAATATTAATATTATTATAATAATTTACATTAATAATTAATATAACAAAATATTAAATATTTAATAAAATGTTTTTAATTAAATTAAAATATTAATTTTAATTAATTAATATAATAATAAATATATTTTTAAATATTAAAAATTAATAATATGTATTAAAAATATTTTTATTATTTTAAAAAATTAATATTAATTATAATATAAATGGATATAATTAGGAATAATTTTTATTAAATAATATTTATTTAATAATTTAATTTAATTAATAAATTATATAAATTAATTTTAAGGGTAAAGGAATAAAGGGGGTTAGAAATGAAGGTGTTATTTACCTAAAAATTAACTAGGAGGGTTAGGGGGTTAGTTAAGGGGTTAGTTAAGGGGTTAATTAAGGGAAGTTAAGGAGATTAATTAAAGGAAATTAAGGATTAATTAAGAACAACACTAGTCGGGCAATAGGGGGTGTGATATTTGGGTAATAGCCACATAATTTATGAGGCGTACCATAGGTACGTACCTTTATATATAATTTTAATAGTAATCTTTTGTATTAAAAGTGAAATTTTTTTTTCTAATTTTAATATATTGCCTGGCAGAATTTTTGTTATTAATTTATATTGAATTAGGATAGAATAATTATGTAATAGGAGTTATTTTAAAAGACTTTATTAATTTTTCCTTTTAAGGTTTATATATATTCTTTTAGATATAAATAGGCCTTTAGGAATTGTTTTTCTTGCCTGATCAACTTAAGTTCTATATAATTCTTTAGAGATTGCCTTTATAGAACCTTCATATAAGAATATATAATTTTTAGTTTCCTTTTTAAAGATATTTTCTTATAATGTATTATTATTAACAAATAATTATTTATATTAATTTTTTTATTTAATTAGCCTAGTTCCCTTTTTAGGATATAGTTATTTTATATTTTCTAGTTTATATAACCTTTGGTTTGCTATGGGTTAATTGAAGTATAAGGCATATCCTGCAGGAGTTATTAAAGCTCTTATTCATTAATTGTATAATATATGTAAAGGTATATAAATTTTAAAATAAATTAAATATTTTTTTTAAAAAATTAAAATCCTAAAAAGGTATAAAAAAATATTAGGAAGTATATATTGAAAAGTACATATCCCTTAAGGACCCCACTTCTTTTGTAACTATTGCCCAAACTGGAGGTCACCCCAAGGGCTGACACAATCCTTAAGTTTTCAGATAAGGTTTTTTATAAGTCCTTAATCCATAATAATATTATTACTTTAAAAAGTTTATATAAGATCTTTTATAAATAATTAATATATTTTTATTTCATTACATTAAATTAAAATAATATATTAAAAGCTTATAGTGAACCGGGGTAGTGTGATTATGTAATAAGTCCTACCCTACAAAGACCCTATTAGCCTCCATGGAACCTACCCTTTTTAGGTTCTTACAGGCTCGTATGGATATAAATAAGCTTCTAGGAATTGTTTTCTTATCTGATCAGATTAAACTCGCAAAGATCATCATATTTTCTTTATAAATTTTACAATAATTTATGAATTTATTCTTTTATTAAATATATTGTTTATTTAACCTTGTACGCGCTACTATTGGCAAGCAGTTACTTCTATTAGATCTCTTACCTGATCATTTTAATACCTTCTTCAGGATATAGTCACCTTATATCCTCTGGTTTATACAGCCTTTGGCTTATTATGGGTTAGTTGAAGTATAGGGCATATCCTGCAGGAACTATTAGAGCTCCTGTTCACTATGAGAAAAACTGATGCTTTTATGCTTGAGAAGTTGGTCTGATCAGACAAGAAAACAACTTCTAAGGGCTTATATATTAAATAGGAGCTGGCGCTTAAGATGATATATTCAACTAAAGACAAAAGAATCGTATACTATTGTCAAAAACTCTATGAAAAGCGATGCTTGAATAGCTTGACTTCTATGATAGAGAACTTGATCTGATCAGATAAGAATCAATTCTTGAGGGTTTATATATTAAATAGGAGCTTTAATTGAACAAAAGCTCAAATTGAACAAGACCTCTAATAATTAGATGCAAAGTAATTATATTTTGAGCAAGGTAGGTATCAAAGTGATCAAATAGAAAGATTAATAGAGGTAACTGCTAGTAATGGTAGTTGGTGTTTAAGAGATAGAACAAATAATATATTCAATAAGAGAGAAAAGTTATAAACTATTGTAAGAAACTACATGAAAGGTGATACTTAAAGAGCTTAAGCTGATCAGACAAGGACTAACTTTTGAGGGCCTATATATTGAACAAGAGTTCTGATAGGTCTTGCAGGATATGCCCTGCATTTCAGTTAATCTACAATAAATAAAAATGTATAAATAAGATAAAAGATGTAAGGTAATTATATCTTAAAGAAGGTATTAAAGTGATTAAATAAAAGAACTAATAGGGATGACTGCTGGCAATGGTTGCGCGTGTTCAAGAGGCCATCTTCAACAGGAAGTAAAAAAGGGATATGTTATTGTATGAAGCTCTATAAGAAAAACTAATGATTCTATACTTTAGAACTTGATCTAATCAGATAAGAAAACAACTTTCAAAGACTTATTTATATCTAAAAAAGCTTGTAGAGACCTTAGAAGGATTTATTTCATAAAGGCTAATAAGGTCTTGCAAAGCAGTTTTAGTTACATAATTATATTACCCCAATCCACAATAATAAAGAATTTAATCTGATCAGATTAAAATTAACTTTTAAGGGCTTATATTAAATAGGAGCTCTAATAGCTCCTACAGGATATACCCTGCACTTCAATTACTCCATAATAATTAAAAAATTAAATAAAATAAAAGATATAAGGTAGTTATTGAATAGGAGTTTTAATAGCTAAATACAAGGTAATTATATCCTGTGGAAGGTAGGTACTAAAATAATCAAATAAGTAAAAGATTAATAAAGCTTATTCCTAACAATAGTAGCCCCTTCAAGAAGTAGAGTAAACAATATATTTAATAAGAGAGAAAATTTATAAACTATCGTAAAAGCTATAAAAGAAAATAATAGTTCTGTAGAATTTGACCTGATCAAATAAGAAACAACTCTTGAGGGCCTATTTATATCCAGAAAAACCTGTGGAGACCCTAGAAGAAGTTGTTTCATGGAAGCTAAAAGTAACTTCAATTATATAATTACATTATCCCAATTCAATATATAATTAAATATAAGGCTGATCAATTAGGATGTGGCTGGGCGCAAGGCTGATGAGGCTGGCTAATTAGAAAAAGGCTGATGACGCTGGCTAATTAGAAAAAGGCTGATGAAGTTAGGGCTAGTGGTTGAATAATTAAGATATGGCTGATCAATTAGGATGTGGCTGGGCCCAAGGCTAATGGGCTATAGCTGATCAGTTAGGATGTGGCTGGATGTAAGGCTAGCCAATCAGAAAAGGCTAACATGGCTGGCCAATCAGAAAAAAGCTCATATATTTGGTTAATAAAACGTAAATAATTTATAAAACCCTTAAAATCCAAGATTTTTTTATTTAAAAAAATATTTTGATATCCTAATTAAATAAAGAAAATTAATAAAATTTAAAAAAATTAAATATATAAGGTTATTTAAGATTTAAAAATTATAAGGTCAATTTAAGGGGTTAACATACTTAATAAGGTTATTTTTTTCTCTACCCATGTTAATAATCTTCCGATATAAAACCTTAAAAAAACTTAAGGCATATCATGCCCCCTATTGCCCAACTAGTGTTATTCTTGATTAAGGGGTTAGTTAAGGAATTAGTTAAGGAATTAATTAAAGGAAATTAAAGGAGTTATTTAAGGGAAATTAAATGAGGTTAATAAAATCTAATAAAAGATTTAATAAAAGATTTAATAAGAAAGTTAATAAGAAATTAGTTATAATATTATATATAATTTAATTAGTTTTTTTGGATTGGTTGCTTTGCGATCAGTTTGATTTTCAGGATTATATATTATTAAATTGGGGTAATAAAATTATTTTTATGTTTTTAATTAAATTTCTTTTTTTAATTATTTTTATAATTGAGTTATTTTAATTATATAAGGTTTTTTTTTATTTTTTTTTAAGGAAGGGGGTTTATAGAGGGTTGTAATGTAATTATGTAATTGAAATTGTAAGATTTTATTAATTTTTATAAAGTTAATCCTTTTAAGGTTTTTACAGGTTTTTTAAAATATAAATAAGTTTTTAGGAGTTATTTTCTTATTTGATCAGTTTATGTTCTTAAGTATAGAATTATTAGTTTTTTATAGAGATTTGTACGATGAAGTGTAGGGTATATTTTGTAAGAGTTATTAAAGTTCCTATTTAATATAAATAAATTTTTAGAAGTTGTTTTCCTGTTTAATTAGTTCAAATTTTCAAGTATAAAATCATTAATTTTCCATAAAGTTTTATATAATAAAATTGCAGGGCATATCCTACAAAAGCTTCTATTCAATTAAAGTTTATATTTAATATATAAACCTTCAAATATTAATTCTTATTTAATTAGTTTAAGTTTTTAAATATAAAATCATTAATTTTTCTATAGTAATAAATTAGGATAATAAAGTTAAAACGAAATCCGCTAATCTAATTTTTTTAATTAAGGTTTCTATAAGTTATTTAATATATAAATAAGCCTGTAAGAGTTGTTTTCTTATCCAATCAACTTAAATTCTCAAGTATAAAATCATCAATTTTTAAAACCATAAAGCTTTATATAATAAAAGTGTAGGGTTAGGGCATATCCTACAAAAACTCTTATTCAATTAAAATTTATATTCAATATATAAACCTTTAAATATTAATTTTTATTTGATTAACTTAAATTCTTAAATATTAAATTATTAATTTTTCCATCAAAATTTATACAATAAAATGTAGGGTATATCTTGCAAAAACCATTAGAGTTTTTATTTAATATAAATAAGTTTTCAAAAATTGTTTCCTATCTAATCAATTCCAGTTCTCAAACATAAAATCATCAATTTTTCTATAGAAATTCGTACAATAAAAATATAAGATTAAGGTATATTTTATAAAAGCTATTAAAAACTTTTAAAAATTATTTTCCTATCTAATCAGCTCAAATTAAGATGCATTTGATTATTAATTTTTTTATAAAGCTTTGTACAATAAAATTGCAGGGGATATTTTGTAGGAGCTATTAAAGTTTCTATTTAATATAAATAAATCTTTAGAAGTTGTTTTTTTGTTTGATTAGTTTAAGTTCTTAAGGATAGAATTGTTAATTTTTAAAACCATAGAATTTTGTACGATAAAAATGTAAGATTAAGGCATTTTTTGGAAGAGTTATTAGAGTTTAAATTTAATATTATTATTATTATTATTTATTACTACCCCGATTTACCTAGAATATATTACAGGTATCTGGTCCATCTCTTGGTATTTGTTCCGGGTAGGAACTGTGTTCCGGAGAAAACCTACCCGCCGCCTATCCAAACAAACTACGTTGCCATAATTTTGGTTTTACCCTATATTCTTATTGGAACTTACCCTCTAATAAAAATGATTAAACTTTAATATAGAAAAATACTTTATGCGTTATAATGCCAGCTATATGAAGTGGTATAGCAGCGGCCCAGGTGTGGGGCAACGACGAGGTCCAAGATGGCTTCATTGTTTTCTTCAATAGACAACAAAAGCGTTGCTGCATCGCTAAATTTAATATAAATAAGTTATTTTCCTATTTAATCAATTTAAATAAGGATGTATTTAATTATAAATATTTTTTTAAACTTTAAAATTTTAATATAGTTTTTTACTTTTTATTAGTTTATTAACCACCTTATCAACTTTTATTAATTTTTATTAATTATTATTAATTTTTTATTAATTTTATATAGTAATTTATTAAAAAAGTTTTAGTATAATATACCAAATTTCATCCTAAATAATTATATAATTAAAGTTATTTTGTAAAACCCTATTTATTTTTATAGAATTAACCTTTTTAAAATCTTTATAGGTTTTTTAGAATATAAATAGGCTTCTAAGAGTTATTTTTTTACCTAATCAATTTAAATTTATTATATTTCCATAAAAATCACCTTCATAAAACTTTATACAAATATATTGAATTAAGGTAGTATAATTATTTAATAGGAGTAACCCCCTTTTCTAAAATTTATACATATTCTTTTAAATATAAATAAGTTTTTAAGAATTATTTTCTTGCTTGATTAGTTAAAGTTCTTTATAATTTTTTATAAATCTTTTAAAATTATTTTTATGAAGTTTTATATAATAGTATACATTTCTTTTATCTATAACCTTTAATATGTATTATTATTATTGAATAACCATATATATTAGTTTTTCTATTCAATTGTTTTGATATCCTTTTTAAGATATAGTTACCTTATATCTTCGAGCTTATATAACCTTTAGTCTGTTATGGGTTAGTTGAAATGTAGGGTATATCCTGTAAAAGTTATTAGAGTTTTTATTTAATTATAGCTCTTGTTAAATAGTATTAACCCTAAATTGGAGTTTTTATTCGATAGTATTAATCCTAAATTAAAGCTCTTATATAATATATAGGTTTTTAAGAGTTGATTCTTATTTGATTAGGTTAAGTTTTATAGGACCATTATATTCTCTTATAACCTATATAATAGTTTATAAATTTGTTTTTTTATTGAATATATTATTTATTTATTTTTTTGAGCCCTAGTTATTATTACCAGTAATTACCTCTATTAACCTTATATTTAAATATTTTAATACCTTCTTTAAGATATAATTATTTTACATTTATATTTAGGTAATTATTAAAGTTCTTGTTTAATAGTAATAATATTAAATATATTAAACTGGGGTAGTGTAATTACGTAATTAAAGTTATTTAGTAAAGATTTTATTAGTTTTTATAGAACCAACCTCTTTAAGGTCTCCATAACCTGTTTAGAATATAAATAAGCTTTTAAAAGTTATTTCTTATTTAATTAGATTAAATTCTTAAGCATAAATGTATTAGTTTTTCTTATAAAATTTTGTACGATAATATATACCTTTCTTACCTTTTATTAAATATATATATCCTCTAAGAACTATTAAAACTCCTACTTAATATATAGGTTTATAAGAATTAATTCTTATTTAATCAAATAAAACTCTTCAAAATTATTATTTTTTTTATAGTTTTTACAATAATTTATAAATTTTTTCTTTTATTGAATATATTGTTTATTCTATTTCTTAAACGCTAATAATTACTTTTATTAATTAATTTTTTATTTGATTATTTAAATATTTTTTTTAGTATATAATTACTTTGTATTTAGGTTATTATTAAAGCTCCTGTTTAATTAAAGTTTTTATTTAATTAAAACTCTTATTCAATAATAATTAAAATTTTTGTTTAATATCCTAATTAAACAATTTATAGGGGGATTTTATTAATATAAGCTCCTATTTAATTGAAAAAGTGCGGTTCAAAACTGTACGCCACGGGAAGCCATAGGTACGCGCATGGGGTATATTAAAATTCAAAACCACTTTAATTTATTATATTAATTCAAAAACCACCTAAAAACACTAATAATTAGTATCATTTAAAACTTAACTAAATTTGTGATTTTTTGAGATATATTGCATATATTTCCAATCGAAAATTGTTATACAACAACTGAAAACGTCCGAAATTGCAGGGAATTTCTCTGGGAGTTGATTGGTCAGTCAGGATTATGGCGTAATTAATGAAATAAGAAAGATATAGATATATAATATTAAAAATGGGGTTTAAAATAGGTAAAAAGAAGAAAAGTTGATTTGGTTTAAGGGTAAGGAAAATTAATATATATATTTAATTAAAATATATAAATTATAGTAATTTTATATATTTATTAATTTAATTAATAAATAATAATTAAAATATATTAATGAAATTTTATAAAAGTTTTTAAAGTTTTTAAAGTTTTTAATTAATTAAATTATATATTTAATATAGGTATAATAAATTTTTATGTTAAAGTTAAATTATATATAAATTTTTTGATTGATTATTTAAAGTATGTATTTTTAATTTTATTATTTAATTATATGATTTTTGAAAATGGTAATATCATATATAAATTATTTATAATTATTTTTAGAAAGTTTATATATTTTTTTGAAGTATGTACCTAAAATATTGATATTTAATTAGTTACTTTTTTTTATTAAATTAAGTATATATTAAAATATTAATATCTAATTTAATATTTTATTTTTTTTAATTGTTAATGTTTTTGTGTTATAATATATATTTTATATATATAATATTTAATTAGTTGTTCCCTTTTTTTAAATTATTAATGTTTTTGTATTACAATATATATTTTACATATATGATATTTAATTAGTTGTTTTTTTTTCTTAAATTGTTAATATTTTTATGTTATATATTAATTATGGAATCAGTAATTTAATTGGTTTTTTTAAGTGTATATAAATCCTTTTTAATTGATAAAATTTAATTAGTTAATTAATATCTTATCATTTATTTTATTAATTTTATTATAAATTAGTTCAAATTTGAGAATTTCAATCTATCCCCCTATAGGTACAATTTTAAAAAGAGAACTTTTAAATTTATTATATAACAAAGTTTTCTAATAAATTATTATATAATATAATATTATTGAAAGAAAAAATTATTAATTTATAAAAAATAAATTATATATATTTTTAAATATTTATAATATAAAAATCCTATTCCTTAAATTAAAAAAAGATCATATAAATTAATAAAGAAAATATAAATCTTAAAACTCCCAAAAAAACTATTAAAAAATGTCCTTTAAAATAATAATATTAAAATTTATAATATTTTTAATCATAATATAAAAATTTATAAAATAATAAATTTAATATTGATAATTAAATTCAAGAATTCTTTAAAAATTAATTAATTAATTTGTAAAACATATTACTAAAGATCACCCCAAAGGCTAACACAATCCTTAAATTTTCAAATAAAATCTTTTATAAATACTTAATACATTATAATATTATTACTTTTAAAAACTTATATAAAATCTTTTATAAATAATTAATATATAATTATTTTATTATATTATATTAAAATAATGTTAATTCTTTTAAATTAATTACTTTATAATTAATTTAACTTTTGAAACTAATTAATCTCATTTTATAATTATTAATTATTAATTTAATAATAAAATATAATTTCTAAAAAGAAACTTTATACTTTAAATTTATATAGTTATATTTAAATTTAATAATTCTTTTTATTACCATAATATTAAATTAATATGATATAATTATATAATAAATATTATCCTACAAAAACCCTATTAACCTCCTTGAAACCAAACCTTCTAAATCTCCACAGGCTTTTTAAATATAAATAAACCCTCAAAAATTATCTTTCTTATCTAATCAATAAAGGCTTATTATAATCCTTTAAAAATCCTTTTTATAAGACATTACTATTAATAAACAATTATTTTTAATAAATCTTTTACCCAATTATTCTATTACCTTTTTTAAAATATAAATACCTTATATCTTCTTTTATATAATCTTTAACATATTATGGAATAATTAAGTTATAAAACATATTTTATAAAAACTACTAAAATTTATATTTAATATATAAAATTTTAAAAATTATTTTCTTATTTAATTAAATTAAATCTTTAAATATAGAATTATTAATTTTTTTAAAGTTTTATATAATAATGTATACCTTTCTTACTTATTATTAAATATAATCTCTTTAAAAATATATTATTGTTACTAATAATTACTTTTATTAATTATTTTATTTAGTTATTTAAATATCTTCTTCAAGATATAATAACTTTATATCTTTTATATTATTAAAGTTTATTAAATTTTAAGGAATAATCTTTTATAAAATTTTGTTAATTTATTTTAAATATATATAAATCTTTAAATATTAATTTTTATTTAATTAGATTAAATTCACTATTAAAAAAATCAAATTCTTTAAAAATCATTTTTCATAAAGACTTTTATAAGAATATATAATATATCATTTTAAATATTAATTATTATGGTAATTAATTACCTTTATTACCTTCTATCTAATTATTTTAAGATTATTTTTATAAATATAAATACTTTATATCTTTTAATTTATTTAATCTTTTGGTTTATTATTTATAAGATAGTTGAAATGTAGGATACATTATATAGAAACTAGGTATAAAAACTCATATTTAATATATTGGCCTTTAAGAGTTAATTCTTATCTAATCAATTTAAACTCTTTAAATATCACCTTTTATATAATTTTTTATAATAATTTATAATTCTTTTCTTTTTTTGAATATATTATTTATTCTTTCTTTTAAACACTAACTACCATTGCTAACAATCACCTTTATTAACCTTATATTTAATTAATTTAATATCTTCTTTAGGATATAAAAACCTTATATCTAAATATATTAAATTGAAATAATAAAATTATATAATTAAAACTACCTAACAAAGACCATATTAACCTCTATAAAACCAATCCTTCTAAGGTTTGTACAGGTTCTTTTGAATATAAATAAGCCCTCAGGAGTTTATCTCTTATTTGATTAACTCAAATTCATCATAATTCTTTAAGGATTATTTTTATAGAACTTTGATATAATAATATATACTTTTTTTATCCTATTAAATATAACTTCCTAATAATATATTACTACTAGTAAATAATTATCTTTATTAATTATTTTATTTAATTATTTTAATATTCTTTTTTTTCATACTTAAGGAGGGTTAATAACGAGATGAAATTGGAGAAATAATAGAACACCTACAAATACGCAACCTTTCTTTTGCTTGCTATAATGCACATATGAAAATAAAGTGGGTTTTCGAAATAATATTGGACTATGAACGTGATGGGTATAGTAATATTATACTACATTATTGTAAAGCGTAAGCAAAACATATAAAAAGAATTAAAGTTAATTGGAAAAGATTACAAATCAATAACACCATTTTAAACCATTTTGGAAAATAAATATAATATTATAATATTAAAAAAAATTTATAAAAATAAAAATAAATAATAGTTTTTTATAGAAATATGAAGTTATTCATATATATTTATATCCTACATAAATTACATATATTTCAACCCTCTTCCAAAATAACTTTTTTATCATATAAATGATTTATTGAGGTTTTATAAATATATTTTTTAAAAAAGTAAGTGAATGAATATAATTAAAAATATATAATAAATTTAATTACATTTATAATTCATATTAAAATAATAAATAATAATGTTAAAATAATAAAAATAAAATTAAAAAATGTTAAAAATTTGTTTAAAAATTTATTTAGTTATATTGAATAAATAAAATTTTTATTATTAATAAATAAAAATAGGGAGATTTTTCGGTTTTTTAATTGTCTTTTTATGAAACTTTTATAAAAAGCCATATAATTTAATTTATTAAAAATTTAATATTATAATAAATAATGGAGAGGCATTATATTGCATATGTAATAGCAGTATCATTAAGAAGAAATGAAAGGGGTAATATACAGATAGTAAATAGTTAGGTTTGTAACCTAAACAAGCCCACCTTAAAAACCATTACTACTACAAAAAAAAAACCGAAATAAAAACAAAAATCAAATTTAATAAAATAAATATAATTATAATATTAATTAATAAATTAATAAAAATAATTAAACTTAAAATTAATAATTTAATAAAAGAAATAAAGGTAAAAATTGAAAAAATAATAAATATATAAGAGATATATATTAATATTATAACATTTATAAAATAAAAATAATAATAAAACAACATTTCCAAATTAAATAAAATAAAGGAATTAATCAAAAAAAATAATAAATAAAAAATTGAAATTAATAAATAATATTGAAAAATTGCAAAATTACAAAAACAATTTTAGATTACAATTATTAAAGGAATTATTAAATCTTAAAACCTTATTATTATAATATTAATCCATTTTTAATATAAAATTATAATCAAAATAATAACAGAATTATAAAAAATATTAAAGAAAAATTTTAAAGAAATTATATAAATTATTAATAATATAATTAATAAAAATAAAGTTATAATAATATATCAATTTTATAATAATAATATTATAATAATATTTTAACTTAAAATTAAGTAATATAAAAAAAATTAAAATTAAATTAAAAAGATATTTAATTAAAAAGTAATTGGAATAAATAAAATTTTTATAGTAATAATTAAAAATTTAAGAATAATTAATTTGAAAAATACTTATATTAATTTATAAAGTTTAATAAAAATCTTTTTAAAAAAAATAAAATTAAGATCTGTAATATTAACTTTATATTTAAAAAATATTTAAAAATTAAATTTATAATTTTAATTATAAAGATTAATAAATTAAATATAACTTATTAGTTTTGTATTAATAGGTTATTATAGAAAATTAAATTTTATTTTTATAAATCATTTATAAAAAATGTTAAAATAATATAATATTTTAAATACTATTATTTTAAATATATTATAAAATATTATAAAAAATAATTTAAATATAACAAATATATAGGCTTTATTTATAAAAAAAGTAATTTAATGTATAAAATATTAAAGAAATATTAGAATTGTAATAGAATGTATAAAATATAGAACCTAAAATATTTAAAGGTAATTAAATAAAAAAATATAATAAAATATATATATATATATATATAAATTAAAACAATTTAAAAAAAAGAATAACATTAATTATATTTTTAATATACATAATACCACATATGATAATTTTATATTAGTAATTTTAAACAAAATAAGAAATTATGTTTTTAATAAGGAAAAAACACAAAGTTCTTAGAATAAAAATGTTTTGGGTTTTTTTAAAATAATTATTATAATAAATAATATTCTTGAGTTGGAGATAAGGATAAGAGGTAAACCTCGTATAAAAGTTTATTTAAAAGTAAGATTTAATAATAATATTCTTTTGATTTAAAATTTCTTCTGTTGGAAAGATCTTATTGCGGTAATGGCTTCTGATTAAGATTATTTTAAAAAAAATAATAAATTTCTTAAAAATATTATATAAATTGCATATAAAATTATATAATTATTATAATATATTAAAATATAAGAAAAAGTTATTAAATTATATTTTAAATTTTTGAAAATAAAAGGATATTGAATATTATAACCATTTAAAAATTTTATTTTAATAATAAGAAATTAGATTATCCTTAATTTAATAATTATAAATTAATATAATATAATATAAATTAAATTACAA
Organism: Daldinia sp. FL1419; assembly: GCA_025201765.1. NCBI lineage: Eukaryota > Fungi > Ascomycota > Sordariomycetes > Xylariales > Hypoxylaceae > Daldinia > Daldinia sp. FL1419. Next base: position 22,373 of record MU623544.1, on the reverse strand, counting down.
TTTATATATATGAAAAAATTAATTTAAAAAATTAGAAGAAAAAAATAGATTATAATTAAATTATAATATTAATTTAAATATGGTCCAAAACCCTTATTATATAATTAATATATATAAAATTAGATTTTAACCATAAGTACTTACCATTATTAAAATTAATATTAAAAAACCTTTATAGTATAAATGTAATAATAAGAAATTTTAATACACATCATCCCTTATAAAATAAAAAATAAAAGATGTCCTAATATACTTCTGAGGTCCTTAAGTTAACAATCTAATAAAACCTTAAATTTATTATAAAAATAAGAATAATAATTAAACAAATACAAAATTATAAGGATTTAATATTAAATTTAATATAAATAAATAAAAGATTTAAATATTTAAAACAAAGATTTTTTAATTAAAAAAAATCTAATTATATTATTTAATATCTTAATATTATTATATTATACCCAGATTTAATTTGGAACCAACCTAGGTTAGAAGGTTAGGTGTAGAAATATTTAGATAAAGAATTTATAAAAATAAAAATATAAAATATAAATATATTAAAAAGAATAAGCAATCCTAAAAAATTTAATAAATATATAGATTATTTTATTGAAAAATTGAAAAGGATTATTTTAATTATGGCTTTGTATCACGCCTAGCCTATGGTATAACTAATGTTATGGTAAAATAATAAAATTAAAACATTTTATAAAAAAGTAAAAAAAATATATATAAATAATAAATAAATTAAAAAATATAAAAATATTAAAAAGCCTCTAGTAAAGTTTAGGTAATATTAAAGAAAATTATAAGTAAAATTAAAAATAATAATTGGAAATTAATTTTAATAAAAGCTTTTAGAAATAATAAAATCTTATGGAAGATAGAAAAATAGGTTAAATTATGTAATTAATAACTTATTAAAAAAGAAAACCTTTTAACATTATATTATTAATTTAATAAAAAATTATAAATTATAAATAAAAAGGAAAAAAGTATAATATTAGAAAAGAAATTTTTTTTAAATCTTATAATTAATTTATTTAATATTTTTAATCCCGTTATATAATTGGAAAAACCTTGGGAAAATAAATTTAATATATTTAAAAAAATAAAATTAAAAGAAATAAAAATAGATTTAAAAATAATTAAATTATAAAAAATTATTAATAAAAATTTATTATTAATAGGGTTCTTTAAAATATATAAAAAAATTTTATTTAAAATATTTATTATAATTATAATATAAAATTTTATATTTAAATATTATTTAAAAATATTTTATAAAGTTATAATAATAGTATTATTAAAACCTAGAAAATTTTAAAAAAAAAGAACTTTTTAGGTATTTATAAACCAATATTTTTTTTTAAAGATTATAAATAAAATAATTAAAAAAATAATGGTAGATTATATTATAAAAATAATAAAATAATGTTAATTATTTTTAGAAAATTAAATAAAAAATAAACCAATTAAATTTATAAAAATAATTATTAAAATGGTAATAAAAGTTATATATTCTATATGGTGCATTAATGTTATAGCATTGCTTTTACAATTGGATATTTCAGATACTTTTAATAACGTTATATTATAGAAATTTATATACACGTTATATTAAAAAAGATATTTAATATAAATAATAAATTAAATTAATAATTTTATAAAAAAATGAAAAATATAATTAATCCTTAATAATGAAAAAGGTAAAGCCCATTCCCTCATCGCAGGTATTCTATAAAATTTCTTATTATTACCTATCCTATTTATTATTTACATAATCACTTTATATAAAAAATTAAATCAAAAAGGTATCCTAATTATTAACTTCATAGATAATATAAATATATTAATAGTAAAATACTTTATGGCTAAAAATTGTACTAGGTTAGAATAAGTGTACAAAATGTACCTAAATTAGGTACAGAAATACGGCATAACTTTTACAACATAGAAAAATAAATTTATACATTTTATAAAGGTTTATTAAATATTAATTATAAAGATTAAACTAAATAGTATAATTATTAAATTTAAAGAAAATATTAAATTTTTTAAAATATAATTTAATAAAAGATTTAAATAAAATAAATACCTAAAAATAATTAAAATAAAGATAAAAAAATAATAATATACTTTTTTTAAATTAATAATATTAATATAAGGTTATAATACAACTTAAATAAAAGAAATCTATACGAAAGTAATACAGAATGCAATAACATATAGAATAATAATATGGCACATTTTAAATCAAAATTATAAAATAAAAGATATTATTAAAAAATTAAATATTATTTAATTGATTTATTTATAAAAAATTGGTAATATATATAAAATAATAAAAATATTATAATTAAAAATAAAATTAAATTATTTTTTAATATACCTTTATTTAAATATAATAATAATAATAATTAAATTTTATATAAATAATAAAAGTTTTAATTTTAAAATTTAAAAAATAAAATAAAAAATTTAAAAATAAATAAAATTTTAAAAATTTAAGAAATAACAAGGTTTTTCCATTATTACTTAAATATTAGATATATATATTATAAAAATTAAAATTAATTAAAATATTAAATAAAAAAAACATTAATATTTTAAAAAAACCCTTTTAAATTATTAAATAAAAAAATAAGAAAAATATAAAAAAAATATTATTATATTAATAATTTAATTATTATCTTTTAATATAAAAATTAATAATTAATATTTTAATTTATAAAAATATAAAATATTAATATTATTATAAATATATATTAAAAAAATAAAATTAAAAATCTTTTTATTTAATAAACAATTTTTTGAAATAAATATTCCTAAATATAAATATAATAAAAAAGAAATAATACAATATATAATTCTTAAATATTCTAAATATATTCCAATATAGGTTTATTTTCAATAAAATTTAACCCCAAAAATTTTCTTAATTAATATAAACTATAAAAAAATATTATCTGACCCTAATAAAATCCTATTGATAATCCATTAGTTCCTTAAATAAATTTAATTATTTATATATAGAATAATATTATAACTTACCTAATATAAATGTTTCCAAAAATTTCGAATTAAGTAAGAAGAACCTACAATCAAATAAAAAAATATAAGTAATAACACATTAATGGGGTCCTTTAGGAGGATTATGTCTACCCAAGATCGTTCCACACCTACTCCAAACCATCAGAATCGCCCTCCTCCACATCCGCCTCCTTATCCTTCTTCTTGTTCCCCTCAATTATATATATTAAAAAATCTTAAGCAAAAATAGGTACATTTTTGAAAAAGAAATTATATTTATTAAAATTTAAGCCTAAATATATTAGAAAATTATTAAAGATTTATAATAAACTATTATGAAAAATAATAAAATATTTAATATTAATTAAATTTTTTAAATAAAAAATTATTATAATAATAATATATAAAAATAATATAAATTATTAAAAATAAGATAATATATATATATTTCCTTCTAAAATTAATTCCTTTATAAACTTTATATCACAATTAACAAATATTAATAAATTAAATATACAATAAGGTTACATTACAAAATAATTATGATATTAATAACATTAAAATAAATAATCTTTTTAAAATTATTAAAACATATAAAAGTTATAAACCTAATAAATAAAAAACCAAATATAATAAAAATAATTATTAAATACTATTAATAATTTTTTAATAAACTTCTCAAAAACTTAAAAACTTTAAAAAAATTATAATAAAATCTTAATAATTAATTCCCAAAACTACATTAGAAAGACATAACCACACTTTTTATATAATTCCCCATCTTTAATAAATACATCATTTTATAATATGTAACTATATTAAAATTATAATTTTAATGTAATATAATATTAAAATATTATATTAAATTTAAAATGTTATAATAATTTCCAACAAAAAGATTAAAATATTTAAAAAAAGTTAATAATAAAATAAAATTAAAAAAATAATAAAACACTTATAAACACATAAGTTTTTTTTTATTTAATATAATATATATATAAAAATAAAATAAATTTTTCAAAATAATATTAAATTATAAAGAGCAATACTAGTCAGGCAGTAGGGGGCATAATATTTGGGCAGTAGCCACATAATTTATAAGGTGCATCACAGGTACGTACTTTTATATATAATTTTAATAGTAGTCTTTTATATTAAAAGTGAATCTCTTTTTTTTAATTTTAATATATTACCTGGTAGAATTTTTATTATTTATATTAAATTAAAATAAAGTAATTATATAATAAGAATTATTTTAAAAAATTTTATTGATTTTCCCTTTTAAGATTTATATATATTCTTTTGGATATAAATAAGGCTTTAAAAGTTATTTTCTTACCTGATTAGTTCAAATATTATATAATTCTTTAAAGATCATTTCCATAAAATTTTATATAAATAATATATATTTTTGGATTTATAACCTTATTATATGCGTTATTATTGGTAAATAATTATTTATATTTATTCTTTTATTTGATTAATTTATACCCCTCTTTAAAATATAGACACCTTATATCTTTTAGCTTATATAGCCTTTAGCTTGCTATAGGTTAGTTGAAGTATAGGGCATATCCTATAAGAATTATTAAAATTCTTATTTATTAATTGTATAATATATTGAACTAATATAGTGTAAGTACATAATTATAATATATAATAGGGATATATAATAGAAATATGTAGCAAAAATATGTAATAAAAATTATTCTAAAAGATCTTTTAATAAACCCCTATAAGGTTTATATATACTTATTTGGATATATATAGGTTTTAATAATTATTTTTCTTACTTAATTAATACAAATTATAAATAGTTTTTCAGAAATTATTTTTATATAATTTCATATAAATAATATATATTCTTTTAAGCTTATAATTTCTTTATACATATTATTATTATAAAGTAATTATATATAATAATTTATTTATTTAATTATTTCGATACTTCTATTAAAATATAATTACTTTATATCCTTAAATTTATATAATTTTTGGTTATTATAGGTTAGTTAAAATGTAGGATATATCCTGCAAGAATTATCAAAGTTCTTATTTAATATATAAAAATATATAAATTTTATAATAAATTAAGTATTTTTTTTAAAGAATTAAAATCCTAAAGAGGTATAAAAAAATATTAGGAAATATATATTGAAAAATATGTACCCCTTGGGGACCCCATTTCTTTTATGGCTATTGCCCAAATATTACGCCCCCTACTGCCCAATTAGTGTTGCTCATTATAAATATAATAAACATAATAATATTATATTATAATATTGTAAAATGTAAATAAAATATATAAAAAAGATTGAAATTAGTTGGAAAAGGTTATAAATTAATAATATTATTTTAAATCATTTTAGAAAATAAATATAATATTATAATATTAAAAAGAAATTATAAAAATAAAAATAAATAATAATTTTTTATAAAAATATAAAGTTATTTATATATATTTATATTTTATATAAACTATATATACCTTAACCTTCCCCCAGAATGACCTTTTTATAATATAATAATACTTTTATTAATTATTAAAAAAAATAATAAAATTATTTTATACTTCATTATTATTTTATATTTGGGTCATTGCTATATTATTTTACGAAATTTAGGTATTATAATATATAAAATGTTTTTTATATTAAAATTTAATTATTTTTATTAAAAAATAAATTTTAATAAAAATATAAAATAAAATTAAAATTATAATAATATAATTTATTTAAATAGGTGGTAAGTAGGTTTTTTCTGGAATATGGTTCTTATTTAGAATAAATATTAAAAGATGGATTGGAAATCTATAATATATTTTAGGTAAATTAAGGTAATAATAAATAAATAAATAAATATTTATTTATATTAAATATAAAGTTATAATAATTTAAAATATTTGAAATTAAATAGGTTTAATTAGTAATATATAAAATTATATTTATAATATATTATAGATTGAAGGAATTAGTATGGATTGGGACGTTTTAGAGGTTATAATAATTTTTTAAATAAATATAAAGGACTTTTTTTATTTTTTTAATGGTAGTAAGTTGTAGGATAATTAAAGAAATTTTGTTATTTTAATTAAATATGTACGTTAAAAGTTTAATTTTTAAAAAATAATTTACATTAAGATATAATTTCTTTTAATAATTTTTCATATTATTATTATTTATAAATTGTAAGGTTTTATTTTAAAATAAATTATTTATAATATTTTAAAATATAAATTTATTTTTAATTCATTATATATCATAATATTATAAATATTAAATTTATTAAATTTAATATTTAATTATTTATTTAATCATAATTATATATATTGCAATATTCTTCTTAATAATTAATATTATTTTTATATATTTAATTATATAAATTATAAATTTTTATTATAAATATTTAAATAATAAAAAACTTTTAATTTAATATTAATTAAGTCTTTTACTATCCAGGATAAAATCTGGTATATTATAGTAAAACTCTTCTAATAAATTATTATATAAAATTAATAAAAAATTAATAAGAATTAATAAGAATTAATAAAAGTTAATAAAAGTTAATAAAGTAGTTAATAAGTTAATAAGGGGTAAAAATCCATATTAAAAATTTAAAATTTAATAAAACATTTATAATTAAATATATTTTTAATTAAATTAATTAAATAAGAAAATAATTTATTTATATTAAATTTAAATTTTAATAACTTTTTTAAAAGATGCCCTAACCCTACACTTTTACTATATAAAATTTTATAATTTTAAAAATTAACAATTTTATACTTAAGAATTTAAATTTATCAAATAAAAAAATAACTTCTAAAAAACTTTAATAACTCCTACAAAATATACCTTAACCTTACATTTTTATTGTACGAAATTTTATGATTTTAAAATTTAATAATTCTATCCTTAAAAATTTAAATTAATTAAATAGGAAAATAATATTTAAAGGTTTATTTATATTAAATATAAATTCTAATTAAACAAAAACTTTTACAAAATATAACTTGCAATTTTATTATATAAAATTTTATAAAAGATTAACAATTTTATATTTAAGAATTCAAATTAATTAAATAAAAAAAATAATTTTTAAAGATTTATATATTAAATATAAGTTGTAATTAAACAAAAACTCTTATTAAACAAAAACTCCTATAAGACATATCCTATACTTTTATCGTAAAAATCTCTATAAAAAATTAATAATTTTATACTTAAGAATTTAAACTAATCAAACAAATAAACAACTTCTAAAGGCTTATTTATATTAAACATAAATTTTAATGAAATAAAAACTTTTACAAAATATATCCTAACCCTATATTTTTATTATATAAAACTCTATAAAAAACTAATGATTTGGTGCTTTTAAATTAATTAAATAAAAAAATAATTTCTAAAAGCCTATTTAAATTAAATATAAGCTTTAATAATTTTTTATTATACAAATTTTTATTAAAAAATTAATAATTTTATATTTAAGAATTTAAACTAATTAAATAAGAAAATAATTTTTAAAAATTTATTTATATTAAACAAAAACTCGAATTAAATAGAAATCCTTATAAAACATACCCTGTAATTTTATCATACAAAACTCTATAAAGAATTAACAATTTTATACTTAAAAACCAAAAAACTTAACCTAATCAATCAAAATAACAACTTCTAAAAATCTTTAATAATTCTTACAAAATATACCCTACACTTCATCGTACAAATTTCTACAAAAAGATTAATAATTAAGGGTATTTTAATTTAAACTAATCAAACAAAAAAACAACTTCTAAAAACTTATTTATATTAAATTAAAACTCTAATAAATATACCCTAACACTACACCTTTATTATACAAATCTCTATAAAAAAAACTAATAATTAAATATATTTTAATTTAAACTAATTAAATAAAAAAACAACTTCTAAAAAACTTTTTATATTAAATATAAACTCTAATAGCTCCTACAAAATATACCCTACACTTTATTATACAAATCTCTATAAAAAAACTAATAATTTAATATTTAAAAACTTAAACTAATCAAACAAAAATTAATAACTACTTAAAAACATATACATTAAACAAAAAATTTAATTAAACAAAAACTTTAATAATTCTTATAAAATATACCCTGTACTTTATTATACCAAACTCTATAAAAACCTAACAATTTTATATTTAAAACTTAAGTTAATTAAATTAAAAAACAATTTTTAAAAATTTATTTATTTAAATAAAAGCTTTAATTAAATAAAAGTTTTAATTATTCTTACAAAATATGCCCTACAATTTTATTATATAAATTTCTATTAAAAATTAACAATTCTATACTTAAGAACTTAAGCTAATTAAATAAAAATCAATATTTAAAAATTTATTTACATACCAAAAAACGTTAAATTAGCGGACTTCATCGTAGCCCTATCACCCCAACTCATTACTATAAAAGAACTAACAATTCTATACTTAAAAATTTAAACTAATCAAACTAAAAAACAACTTTTGAAAATTTATTTATACTAAATATAAAATCTAATTAGATAAGAACTCTAATAACTCCTGCAGGCTAATAAGATCTTCCAACTTCAATTACATAATTACATTACAACCTTCTATAACCCCCCCCCCCCCTTAAAAAAAAAACCTTATATAATTAAGGTAACTCAATTATAAAAATAATTAAAAAAGAAATTTAATAAAAAACATAAAAATAATTTTAATCTTTTTCTATAATTAAGTATTTTTTTACAATAATATTTTTTAAATGTAAAAGTATAGGGTTAGAACATATCTTATAAAAGCTATTAAAATTTTTATTTAATATATAAATTTTTAAATATTAATTTTTATTTAATTAACTTTAATTTTTAAGTATTAAATCATTAATTTTTCCATAGAAATTTATATAATAGAATATAGGGTTAAGGCATATCTTATAAAAGTTCTTATTTAATTAAAACTTTTATTTAATATAAATAAATTTTTAAAAATTATTTTCTTATTTAATTAGCTTAAGTTCTCAAACATAGAATTGTTAGTTTTCGATAGAGATTCGTACAATGAAGTACAGGGCATATCCTACAAGAATTATTAGAGCTCTTATTCAAATAAATAAACTTTTAGAAATTGTTTACTTATTTAATCAACTTAAATTCTTAAACATAAAATTATTAATTTTTTATAAAGGTTTATACAATAAAACTGCAAGGTATATCCTACAAAAACTCTTATTCAATTAGAGCTTATATTCAATATATAAACCTTCAAAAATTATTTTCCTATTTAATCAACCTAATTTCTCAAAGATAAAATTGTTAATTTTTTTATAGAAATTTATATAATAAAAGTATAGGGTTAAGGCATATCCTGTAAGAACTCCTATTCAATTAAAACTCCTATTTAATTAAAGTTTTTATTCAATTAGAGCTTATATTCAATATATAAGCCCTTAGAAATTATTTTCCTATCTAATCAATTCAAGTTCTCAAACATAGAATCATCAGTTTTTCCATAAAGATTTGTATAATAAACGTATAGGGTTAGGGTATATCCTGCGGGAGCTATTAAAGCTCCTATTCAATATAAATAAATCTCCAAAAGTTATATTCTACTTAATCAATTTAAGTTCTCAAGTATAAAATCATTAATTTTCCATAGAATTTTGTACAATAAAACTACAAGAACTCCTATTCAATTTAAATTTATATTTAATTTAAGTTTATATTTAATATATAAGCCTTCAAATATTAATTTTAATTTAATCAACTTAAATTCTTAAATACAAAATTATCAGTTTTTAATAAAGATTTATATAATAAAATGTAAAACATATTTTACGAAAATTATTAGAGTTCAAATTCAATATATATAAACTTTTAAAAATTATTTTCCTATCTAATTAACTTAAGTTTTCAAAAATAAAATTATTAATTTTTAAAATCAAAACATTTTGTACAATAAAAATATAAAATTAAAATATATCTTATAAAAATTATTAAAACATAAATTCAACATAAATAAATTATTTCTTATTTAATCAATTCAAATTCTTATTAATAAAAAAAATATATTCAATTATAAATGTTTTTTTAAATTTTAAATTTTTAATATATTTTTTTATCCTTTATCAACTCTTATCAACTTTTATTAGCTCTTATTAATTATTATTAATTACTTATTAATTACTTATCAATTTCTTATTAATTTTTTATTAATTTCTTATTAATTTCATATAATAATTTATTAAAAAGTTTTAATATAATACATTAGACTTCATCCTGGATAAAGTTTAAGTATTTAAATTAATATAATTAAATCTTTATATATAATTATTTATTTATTATTTAATGCAAATATTAAAGGCTTTTATCTCTGTAGAACCTAATTCTAAATATTAAATCACTATTAAATAATTAAAAATCATTTTAATTTAACAATTAAAAAAATATATATATTCTTTGTATTTATTGTTTTATAAATTTTTTAATTATGTTTAATAATTTTGTATTTAATTGTTTAAATTTCTTAATTTATCTTTTTTATATAAAAATTATATTATATTTTTTTTTATAAATAATAATATATAAATTATTAAAATCTTTAATTTTAATATTTAATATTTTTCGAACATATGTTTTAATTTTAAGTTTAATAAATATCTTATTTTCTATTATAAAAAATTTTATAATATTAATATTTAAAGTATTATTTATTTAAAAATCTGTAATTTTAAAAAAGATTATATTTATTATTAATAAATATGGATTAAATATTAATAATTTTACATAAAGTTCTTATTAATAATAATTTAATAACATATAATAATATTTTTTTAGGATATTTATTTTTCAATTTTATTAATAGTTATATAAATATTTTGAATTAAATGTATATTATAATAATGTTTTTTATTATAATTTTTATGCCCTAGTATTGGAAAATTGGAATTAAGGTTAAAATAAAATATTAGCTTGTTCTTTGGATAATAGGGATATATATCATAATAAAGTCTTTATTTAAATTATTATAATTTTTAATAATAATATCCTTTTATTAAATAATATATTAAATTCTTTTATATTTAATATGTTATATAACTTTCCCATAATAATAATCTTTGCTACTATATATAATTAAAGGATTAACATTAAATTATTTTATTTTTTATTATTAAAATGTAAAATATTAATTTATGAAACGTTATTAATATACATAAAAAAGTTTTTGAAATTATTTTATAATTATTTGAATTAAATATAAATTTAAATAATTATATCTAAAATTCCTTAATAAATATTAAATTATCCTTAAATTAAGTATAAAGTTTGATATAAGAATTTTGGAATATGGATATTCTTTTGGATATATTGGATATAATAATGATATTTTTATTAGTAATTATAATAATTTTATAAAAACTTTTTATCCATCTTTTTTTTAATAAATAAAAGTTTTAATATTAATAAATAAAAATATGAATAATATTTTCATAATATTGGAATTATTACAAATATTAAATATATTTGAAATAAAATATTATAACTTAATTTTTTAAATCTTTATTATAATTCTTTATATTGTTTAAGCCTAATAAATCTAAATAAATATAAATAACAAATTTATATTAATTTAAAAATCAATATTAAAAATAAATAATATTAAAATAAATCTATTAAAATTAATTATATTATTCCCTTATGGCATGAATGTGGTAGTAGGAGACTTCAACGCACATCATCCCCTATAGGATAAAGAGGAAAAGATATCCCAATATGCTTTTAAGGTCCTTGAGTTAGCAATTTAATAAAATTTTAAATTTATTACAAAAATAAGAACGATAATTAAATAAATATAGGGTCATAAAGATTTAACACTGGACCTAGCGTGGGTAAATAAAAGACTTAAATACTTAAGACCGAAGCCTTTTAATTAAGAAGGATTTGATTATATTACTTAATACCTTAATATTGTTGTACTATACCCGGACCTAATCCAGAACCAATCCAGGTTAGAAGGTTAGGCATAGAAGCACTTAAATAAAGGATTTACAAAAGCTGAAACATAAAATATAAATATACCAAAAAGAATAAGTAATTTTGAAAAATTTAATAAATATATAAAATACTTTATTAAAAAATTAAAAAGGATTATTTTAGCTGCGGTCCTATGCTGCACCCGGCCTATAACATAATTAATATTATAATAAAATAATAAAATTGAAATATTTTATAAAAAAGTAAAGGAAATACGTAAATAATGGATAAATTAAAGAACGCAGAAATATTGGGAAGTCCTCGGCAAGGTTCAGGCAATATTGAAAAAAGCCATAAACAAAGCCAAAAGAAATAATTGGAAATTGGCCTTAATAAAAGTTTTAAAAGATAATAAAATCTTATGGAAGATAGAAAGATAGGTTAGATTACGTAGTTGGCAAGCCTTCCGGCGCTGCGCCGTCGACCCGACAAAGAACCGTGGGCTATAAGCAAAGAGGAGAAAAGTATGGTATTAGGGGAGAGATTTTTCCCAAACCCCGTAACTAACTTATCTAACATCCCCAACCCCACCACATAACCAGAAAAACCCTAAGAAAATAAATTTAATATATTTAAAAGAATAAAACCAAAAGAAATAAAAATAATTCTAAAAACAATCAAACCGTGGAAAGTTGCCAATAAAGATTTATTATTAATGGGGTTTTTTAAAGCATATAGAAAATAATTATTCAAAATATTTATCATAATTATAATACAAAATTTTATATTTAAATATTACCTAAAAACATTTTATAAAGTTATAATAATAGTATTATTAAAGCCTAAAAAATTTAAAAAAGAAAAAAACCTCCTAAGTACTTATAAATTAATATCCCTTTTAAAAATTATAGGTAAAGTAATTAAAAAAATAATGGTAAATTATATTGTAAAAATGGTAGAATAATACCAATTATTCCTAAAAAATTAAATAAAAAATAAATTAACTAGATTTACAAAAATAACTATTAGGATAATAATAAAGGTTATATATATTATATAATGTATCAGTACTACAATATCGTTCTTACAGCTCAATATTTTAAGTATTTTTAATAATATTATACTACAAAGGTTTACATATACATTATATTAAAAAGGGTACCTAATATGGATAATAAATTGGATTAACAACTTTATGGAAAAATGAAAAGTACAATTAATCCTTAATAGTGAAAAAGGTGAGGCCTGTTCCTTTACTGCAGATATTCCACAAGGTTCTTTATTATTATTTATCCTATTTATTATTTATATAATTACCTTATATGAAAAATTAGATCAAAAAGGTATCCTAATTATTGGTTTTACAAATAATATAAATATATTAATAATAGGATATTTTATAATTAAAAATTGTATTAGGTTAAAATAAATATATAAAATGTACTTAGATTGGATATAGAAATATAATATAATTTTTATAATATAAAAAAATAAACTTATATATTTTATAAAGGTTTATTAAATATTAATTATAGAGATTAAATTAAATAATATAATTATTAAGCCTAAGGAAAGTACCAGATTCTTTAGAATATAATTAAATAAGAAATTTAAATAAAATAAACACTTAAAAGTAATTAAAATAAAAATGGAAAAATAATGGTACGTCCTTTTCAAATTAATAATATTAATATGGGATTATAGTATAGTTTAAATAAAAGAAATTTATATAAAAATAATATAAAATATAATAATATATAAAATAATAATATGATATATTTTAAATTAAAATTATAAAATAAAAAATATTATTAAAAAATTAAGTATTATTTAATTAACTTATTTATAAGAAATTAGTAATGTATATAAGGTAATAAAAATATTATAATTGGAAATAAAGTTGGATTATCCCCCAATATATTTTTATTTAAATATAATAATAATAATAATTAAATTTTATATAAATAATAAAGGTTTTAATTTTAAAATTTAAAAAATAAGGTAAAAAATTTAAGAATAGGTAAAATTTTAAAAGTCTAGGAGATAGTAGGGTTTTCCTACTATTATTTAAATATTAAATATATATATTATAAAAATTAAAATTAATTGAAATATTAAATAAAAAAGATGTTAATATTTTAAAAAAACCTTTTTAAATTATTAAATAAAAAAATAAGAATAATATAGGAAGGATATTATTATACTAATAATTTAGAGCAATATTAGTCGGGCAGTAGGGGGCGTAATATTCGGGTAATAGTCATATAATTTATGAGGTGTATCATAAGTACGTATTTTTATATATAATTTTAATAATAACCTTTTATACCAAAAATGAATCTTTCTTTTTCAATTTTAATATATTATTTAATAAAATTTTTATTATTTATATTGAATTGGGATAAAGTGATTATATAATAAGAATTATTTTAAAGGATTTTATTAATTTCCCCTTTTAAGATTTATATACATTCTTTTAAATATAAATAAAGCTTTAGAAATTATTTTCTTACCTGATTAGTTTAAATATTACATAATTCTTTAAAGATCATCTCTATAGAATTTTATATGAATAATATACATTTTTGGGTTTATAACCTTATTATATATATTACCATTAACAAATAATTACTTATATCTATTCTTTTATCTAATCAACTTATACCCCTTCTCAAGATATAAATATCTTATATCCTTTAGCTTATACAATTTCTAATTTGTTATAAGTTAATTAAAATACAGGACATATCCTGCAAGAGTTATTAAAACTCTTGTTTACTAATTGTACAATATATTGAACCAATATAATATGAATATATAGTTATAATACGCAATAAGGATATATAATAGGAATATATAGTAGGAATATATAATAAAAATTATTCCGGAAGACCCCCTAATAAACCCCTATAAGGTTTATACACATTTATTTGGATATATATAGGTTTTAATAATTGCTTTTCTTATTTAATTAATACAAATTATAAATAATTTTTCAAAAATTATTTTTATATAATTTTATATAAATAATATATATTTTTTTAAACTTATAACCTTTTTATACACATTATTATTATAAAATAATTATATATAATAATTTATTTATCTAATTATTTCAATACTTCCATTAAAATATAATTACCTTATATCCTTAAATTCATACAACTTTTGATTACTATAGATTAATTAAAGTATAGGGTATATCCTATAAAAGCTATCAGAACTCTTATTTAATATATAAAGGTATATAAATTCTATAATAAATTAAATATTTTCTTTAAAGAATTAAAATCCCAAAGAGGTACAAAAAAATATTAAGAAGTATATACTGAAAAGTATGTACCCCTTGGGGACCCCACTTCTTTTATGGTTATTGCCCGAATATCATGCCCCCTACTGCCCGATTAGTGTTGCTTATAATTTAATTATTATTCCCTAATATAAAGATTAATAATTAATATTTTAATTTATAAAAATATAAAACATTAATGTTATTACAAATATATATTAAGAAAATAAGATTGAAAATTTTTTTATTTAATAAAAAAATTCCTAAAATAAATATTTTTAAATGTAAATATAGTAAAAGAAAAATAATATAGCATATAATTCTTAAATATTTTAAATATATTTTAGTATAGGTCCATTTTAAATAGAATTTAATCCCAAAAATTTTCTTAATTAATATAAATTATAAAAAAATATTATTTGATCTTAATAAAATCTTATTAATAATCTATTAATTCTTTAAATAAATTTAATTATTTATATATAAAATAATATTATAATTTATTTAATACAAATATTTCCAAAAATTTCAAATTAAATAAAAAAAATTTATAATTAAATAAAAGAATATAAATAATAATATATTAATGGGGTCCTTTAAAAAAATTATATTTACCTAAGATTATTTTGCATTTATTCTGAACTATATTTGTTAAAATTGTCCTTTTCTGCATCTGCCTCTTTGTCCTCCTCTTTATTTTCTTTAGTTATATATATTAGGGAATTTTATATAAAGGTAAGTATATTTTTAAATAAAAGGTTATATTTATTAAGGCTTAAATTTAAATATATTAGGAAATTATTAAGGATTTATAATAAATTATTATTGGGAAATAGTAAAATATTTAATGTTAATTAAATTTTTTAAGTAAAAGATTGTTATAATAATAATATATAAAGATAATATAGATTATTAAGGATAAGGTAATATATATATATTTTTTTTTAAAATTAATTCTTTTATAAATTTTATATTGTAATTAATAAATATTGGTAGAATAAATATAGAATAGGGTTATATTATGGAATAATTATGGTATTAATAATATTAAAATAAATAATCTTTTTAAAATTATTAAAATATATAAGAGTTATAGATTTAATGAATAAGGGATTAAATATAATAAGAATAATTGTTAAATATTATTAATAATTTTTTAATAAATTTTTTAAAGGTTTAAAAATTTTAAAAAAATTGTAATAAAGTTTTAATAATTGATTTTTAAAATTGTATTGGAAAGGTATAGTTATATTTTTTGTATGATTCTTTATTTTTAATAAGTAAATTATCTTTATAATATATAACTGTATTAGGGTTATAATTTTAATATAATATGATATTAAAATAATATATTAAATTTAAAATATTATAATAATTTTTTATAAGGGGATTAAAATATTTAAAAAGGATTAATAATGGGATAATATTGGAAAAATAATAGAGTACCTATAAATATATAAATTTTTTTTTATTTAATATAATATATATATAAAAATAAAATAAGTTTTTTAAGGTAATATTAGATTGTGAATGTGATAGGTATAATAGTATTATATTATAATATTATAAAATATAAATAAAATATATAAAGAAGATTGAGGTTAATTGGGAAGAATTATAGATTAATAATATTATTTTAAATTATTTTAAAAAATAAATATAATATTATGATATTAAAAAAAAAATTATAAAAATAAAAATGTATAATGGTTTTTTATAGAGATATAAAATTATTTATATATATTTATATTTTATATAAATTATATATATCTTGGCCTTCCCCTAGAATAACCTTTTTGCAATATAATAATATTTTTATTATTTATTAAAAAAAATAATAAAATTATTTTAAATTTTATTATTACCTTATATATAAATTATTATTATATTATTTTATATAATTAATATTATAATATATAAAATATTTTTTTATATTAAGATTTAATTATTTTTATTAAAGGGTAAATTTTAATAAAAATATAAAATAAAATTAAAACTATAATAATAATATAACTTATTTGAATAGGCAGTGGGTAGGTTTTCTCCAGAACACAATTCCTACCTAGAATAAATACTAAGAGATGGATTGGATACCTATAATATATTCTAAGTAAATTAGGGTAGTAATAAATAAATAAATAAATAAATTATATTATTAATTATTTTAATAATTATTTATAATTATAATATTTTTAAATTCAAATCTTAAAATTTATTTTATATTATAAAAAATAAGAGCAATACTAGTCGGGCAGTAGGGGGCATGATATTCAGGCAATAACTACATAATTTATGAGGCGCACCATAAGTACATACCTTTATATACAATTTTAATAATAATCTTTTGTACCAAAAGTGAACCTTTTTAATTTAATATGCAGTAAGAATATATAATAGAAACTATTTTAAAGGACCTTAATAAGCCTTTAAGAGCTACTTTCCTGCCTAATTAGTTCAAGTCATAGATAGTTCTTTAGAAATTGTTTCCATATAGCTTTATATGAATAATATACATTCTTTTAGGCCTATAATCTTATTGTACGCACTATTATTGCAAAATAATTACATATAATAATTTATTTATCTAATTGTTTCAATACCTCCATCAGGATATAGTCATCTTGTATCCTCAAGCTCATACAGCCTTTGGTTACTATGGGTTAATTGAAGTATAAGGCATATCTTGCAAAAGTTATTAGAGCTCCTATTCAATATAAGCCCTTAAGAGTTGCTTTCCTACCTGATCAATTCAAATTATAGATAGTTTTTTAGAAATTATTTCCATATAGTTTTATATGAATAATATACATTCTTTTAAACTTATAACCTTATTGTATGCGCTACCATTGCAAAGTAATCATATATAGTAGTTCATTTATTTGATTGTTTTAATATTTTTATTAGGATATAGTTACCTTATATCTTCGAGTTTACATAGTTTTTGATTATTATAGGTTAGTTGAAGTGTAGGGTATATCCTGTAGGAGCTATTAAAACTCCTATTTATTTTCTTTAAAGAAATAAAATCCTAAGGAGGTACAAAAAAATATTAGGAAGTATATATTGAAAAGTACGTACCCCTTGGGGACCCCACTTCTTTTGTGGCTATTGCCCAAATATCACGCCCTTTATTGCCCGACTAGTGTTGCTCAAAAATAATATTTAAAAGATTAAGATAAATATTAATCCAATATTCTTTTAATATTTTTTATATCTTTTTAATTATAATATCCTTTATAAATTATATTATTTAAAAATTAATAATAATATTAATTACATATAAGATTAATTATTCTTTTATATATATAATATTAATAATTAATTTATAATTGAAATTTATATTAAGGTCTTTTAATATAAATTTAAATCTTTATAAAATTTCATTTTTAATTTAATAATAATAATAAAATTTACTAATTCTTTTAATATTATTTATATTAATATTATAATTAATTTTATTTAAAAGATTATAAAATAATTAAAATAAATATATAAATATTATAATTTTATTTTTATAATGTAAATAATATCATTTAAATGAAATTAAAGATGTTTCTATTTATCTGCAATATTGATTATTATATAATTTTTATATATGAATTAATTAATAATATTATTAAAATAATTTTTTAAATAATCCATATCTTTAATTAAAAATTTTTTTAATATATTTAATTTTATAATATAAAAATTTATATTACTAAATAAAATATTAATTATAATAATATTTAATAATTGGAGAGGTAATGGAATACCTATAAATATGCAAGTTTTCTTTTGTTTGATGCAGTGCACATATATAAGTAAAGTGGGTTTTTTGAGGTAATATTGGATTGTAAATGTAATAGGTATAATAATATTATATTGTAATATTATAAAGTATAAGTAAAGCATATAAAAAGGATTAAGGTTAATTGGGAAGGGTTATAAGTTAATAATACTATTTTGAACCATTTTGAAAAATAAATATGATATTATAATATTAAAAAAGAAATTATAAAAATAAGAATAAATAATGGTTTTTTATAAAAATATGAAATTATTTATATATATTTATATTTTATATAAATTATATATATTTCAACCCTCTTCTAGAATAATTTTTTTATAATGTAATAATATTTTTATTATTTATTAAAAATAATAATAAAATCATTTTAAATCTTATTATTACCTTATATTTGAATCATTATTATACTATTTTATAAAATTTAAATATTATAATATATTAAATATTTTTTTATATTAAGGATTAATTATTTTTATTAAAAAATAAATTTTAATAAAAATATAAAATAAAATTATTTATTTATTTATTTATTACTATTCCAATTTACCTAAAATATATTACAGGTATTTGGTCTATCTTTTAATATTTGTTCTGGGTAGGAACTGTATTCCAGAGAAAATTTACTTATTATTTATTTAATTAAATTATATTATTATAATTTTGATTTTATTTTATATTTTAATTAAAATTTATTTTTTAATAAAAATAATTAAATTTTAATATAAAAGAATATTTAATATATTATAATATCTAAACTTTATGAAGTAATATGGTGGTGGTTTGGGTATAGAATAATAATAAGATTTAAAATAGTTTTATTATTTTTTTTAATAAATAATAAAAATGTTGTTATATTATAAAGAAATTATTTTGGAAAAAGGTTAAAATATATATAATTTATATAAAGTATAAATATATGTGAATGATTTTATATTTTGTAAAAAGTTATTATTTATTTTTATTTTTATAATTCTTTTTTTTAATATTATAATATTATATTTATTTTTGAGTAACACTAGTCGGGCAGTAGGGGGCGTGATATTTGGGCAATAGCCATATAATTCATGAGGCGCACCATAGGTACGTACCTTTAAATATAATTTTAATAATAATCTTTTATACCAAAAATAAACCTTTTCAATTTAATATACAATAAAACCTTAATAAACCCTTATAAGGTTTATACATATTTATTTAAATATATATAGGCCTTTAAGAACTGCTTTCCTACCTGATCAATTTAAATTATAGATAGTTCTTTAGAGATTGTTAGAGGCTGATTAAGCATTTGCTTATAAAAGGGTTTTTACCTCAGGCCCTAAGGCCAGAATATTCTAAGAAATACAACATCATTTTTACCCCCCAATATTTTGGTGAGAGTTGTAGGATTCGAACCTGCGCAGTTTCCCATTGCAGCTATTTGAACTTAATAATTCTTTTAATAATAGAATTTAATTTTTAATGAATTATGATGATCTTTTGCCTAATATAGTTGAATATTTTTATTCACTTTTTTTTTTATTAAAATCTATTATTTATATAATTTGAAATAATATATTAATAATTTGAATTAATTTTTATATTATTTTAAATATATAAAAAATATTAATTTTGCAGTTTTATTATTATAGTTTAATTATAAGTATATTTGTGTAACGTTTTGGTAGTGTATAATATAAATAATAGTATAAGTAATGGTTAAGGATAATTATTTAAATAGATAGAAAGTATATTATAATGTGGGAATAGGATTGTTGGGATTATGTTTGGAATTGTATAGAAATATGGTAGAGGATAAAAGTGGTGGTTCTTCTATGGAAAGAAATTGATTTGTATTGTATCTGCGAGATGCAGAAATTGATGGAGTGAATGATAGAATGATAGAACTGCAATAATTATAATTGAAATAATAATAAAATAAGTTACAATAGCCTCATTTTTAATATAATTAATTTATTTTTAAAATAATTATTTAAAGAATTTAATTATATATTGGAAGTTAATTAAACATTTGCTTATAAAAGGGTTTCTATTTCAGGCCCTAAGGCCAGAATATTCTAAGAAATATAATATCATTTTTACCCCCCAATAAGATCATTTCCATATAATTTTATATGAATAATATATATTCTTTTAAACCTATAACTTCATTATACATACTATTATTACAAAATAATCATATATAATAATTTATTTATTTAATTATTTTAATACTTCCATTGGGATATAGTCACCTTGCGTCCTTGAGCTTATACAACCTTTAATTGCTATGGATTAATTAAAGTATAAAGCATATCCTACAAGAACTATCGGAGCTCCTATTCAATATAAAGGTATATAAATTTTATAATTAATAAATTAAATATTTTTTTTAAAGAATTAAAATCCTAAGGAAATATAAAAAAATACCAGGATATATATACTGAAAAATATCTATCCCTTGGGGACCCCACTTCTTTTATGGTTATTGCCCAAATATCATGCCCCCTATTGCCCGATTAATGTTGCTCTTATTTTTTAAAATGGTTTAAAATAGTATTATTAATTTGTAATTTTTTTAATTAATTTTAATCTTTTTTATATATTTTATTTATATTTTATAATATTGCAATATAATATTATTATATTTATAATTTAATATTATTTTAAAAAACCTATTTTATTTTTATATATATATTATATTAAATAAAAGAAAACTTATATATTTATAAATATTTTATTATTTTTTTAATTTTATTTTATTATTAACCTTTTTTAAATATTTCAATCCTTTTATTAGAAATTATTATAATATTTTAGATTTAATATAATATTTTAATATTATATTATATTAAAATTATAATCTTAATGTAATTATATATTATAAAAATCATTTACTTATTGAAGATGGGGAATTCCACAAAAGGTATGGTTACGCCATTCTGGCGCAATTCCGGGAATCAATTGCTAAAGCTTTGCTACAGCTTTTCTAGGGTTTTTATGGCTTTGAGAAGCTTCTTAGGGAAATTGTCAATAGTGTCTGATAACTGTTCTTGTTATGCTCGGTCTAAAATAAAATTAAAATTATAATAATATAATTTAATTAAATAAATAGTAAGTAGGTTTTTTCTAGAACATGGTTCTTACCCAGAACAAATACCAAAAGATGGATTAGATACCTATAATATATTCTAGGTAAATTGGAGTAGTAATAAATAATAATAATAATAATAATAATAATAATAATAATAATAATAATAATAATAATAATAATAATAATAATAATAATAATAATAATAATAAT
>MU623543.1:0-46955 GCA_025201765.1 Daldinia sp. FL1419 | reverse complement strand
TTTGAAATTTATTTTTAATATTATTAATATAAATTACATATAAAGTTTTTAATATTTAACCTTTATTTATTAATTATTAATTTAGAACCTTTTAGAATTATTAATTTATAAATGAATAATATTTTTAATATTAATATTATAAAATTCTTTATAATTAAAAATAAAATATTTAATAAAGTTAATATTAAAGTATATTTTTAAAAGATATTAAATAAAAGAATAGAAAATTTTAATAGTATTTATATCATGATTTATAATAATAATTATAGAACTTTAATTATTTAGAAAAATTAAATTAAAAAATTTAAATCATTAAATATCAAGATTATGGATATAATTAGTAAATTTGTAGAATAAAGGGTTTAAAAAACTTATATTGTTTTTATATATTAATTTAAAATAATTTTTAATTATTTAATTATTATTTAATATTAAGAATTAAAAATTAAAAAAATTAAGGTTTTAAATATTAAAATTATTTAATAAATAAATAATAAAAATTATAAATTTAAATATATTAAATTAAATCTTTAAAATTTTTGTTTATATATATTTGTTAATAATTTATTTACGAATAATAAAGATTTTAATTTATAAATTAGATATATTATTGTTCTAAATAATAAGAAATTAATAGATTAGAATAATAAGGTTAAAATTATTAATAATGTAATTTATTAATTATTTATTAAATATAAATGTGTTATTTATAATGTATTTATTAATAAAATATATAGTATAATTTAAGGTTTTAATATAGGATATATTATATATTATATTATTAATATTATATTAGAATATTTCTTATTTTTTAAAATTCTTCTTATTTTTTATACTAATTTATTTTCTTTATACCAATATTTAATACAAATAAATACTATTAATGAAAAAAAATTAATAATAAATCTTATAATTTTAAGACAGTTATATAAAAATAGAGAGATAGATAATATTTGTTAGATCTATAGAACCTGTAACCTAACTGATTTTATAATAAAAGCCTTCTTTAATAAAATTATAAAAATATTAATAAAAAATAATCAAATTAATTTACATTTAAAGGGTTAAATAAAATAAGAAATTAATAATAATTTATAATTTATTATTTATAAAAAAATAGAATAAATAATGATTATATATTATTAAATATTATAGATCTTTATAACAAATAAAGGAAATATTATATAATTAATATATTATATATATAAAGGTTTTAAATTTATTAAATTTAAAGTAAATAACTTTCTTTTTTAGGATTTATAAATATACAGGTTTTATTGCATTATTTTGCTTATTATTTATTTTTGTTGTTATTTCTCTTATACGTACGTTTAGCCCAATAGCTTTGAAATTTAAAATCTTATGGGAAGAATTACCAATATAAGAACAAGGTACTATATTGAACCAAATATTTATTTAAATAATTTGGAAGTTCATATAAATAAAAATATATCATTAGGCTTAAGAATATCGTAGAAATAAAGGCAACCGGAATCAGCTTTTTATATTCTAAGACTCAATACAAATACAAAAAGATAAAAAGTGCGAAACACTATATGGAAATACAAAAACCTTTCTAAGGAACCTCCTATATTTAGAATCTTGCAAGCTTCAACACACTTATATTCTCTCTCACTTTATCTATTATAATTCAGCCTACTCCCCCCTCGAGCCATATGAGATTAAAAGGGACTATTATGTTATGTGAAAAGAATAGACTAAACGTTCGTCTTCTCACCTTAAACAAGGGCAGTGTACTTTACAACATCTCCTTTTTATACTACCACATGGCACAAACCCGTATTATAAGAAACGAGTACACTTATACACCTAGTCAGCTTGGACTTATTCCATAAACTATTGATATTTTGTGCATTAGTCCATCGATACCACGTCGATATCAAGGAATATCGGCGTCTTATCGGTTGGTATAAAGTAATCACACAGGGACGATCCTTTGGAATTTTTCTATCGTGATTCTCTCAGCCGTGTAAGACTGCCCAATGGTTGTTTTACCCGGTGGCTAGGCGTTTTAATATTTTTAAAAACTTGCATATACTTGCATATCCCGTAAGGAGCCTGCCACAGCGTTACGGGCGTAATAATGGTGCGCTTCGTTTTCGCTGCGGCTCTGTCGCTAACCAACCTTGCGCTCGCTCAGACAATTCAAGATGGCATCGGTAAGCTTTGAGTTTTGTCTCTGATACACTCCTTACACTGTAGACACGCCTTAATGATGCGGTGGCTTGCTAACCCCCACCGACTGGAATAGACGCAACACCAGAGACTGTTGCACCGGCCGTCGAGACGGTGGAAGCTGATGCCTCCTCATCGGGCGTCGAGTACTTCCCATTCGAATCCAGCCAGTTGACCACCGATGTTATCGCCAACTTGACAAATTATAATCTTACTAACGTCGACCTCTTCAATTTCAGCGACACCGAGGTCGCTGTTCAAAAGCGTACTTTCCGCGTATGTAAAACTTATCCTGGAGATAGAAGCTGGCCCATTCGTCCCATATGGGATCTCCTTAATATTCTACTAGGAGGCGCTCTAGTCGAGGGTGTTCCAACCGCGGCACCGTGTTACCCTGATTGGCCTCAGTATGACGAGGCCAAATGTGCTTCGATCACTTCCCAATGGCAGACACCTCAGTATCAGTCAGTATTTACTCCTTATGCTCGCTTAGACTATACCTAACTCAGCATAGACTTTCACAGCCCCTCGGGATTCAGTACTATGCCTTTGAAGGAGTGAGCTGTTTACCGCCTAGCCTTACTCGGACAGGTGCTAAATGTACACTAGGCGGCATGCCGTCGTATGTTGTTAAGGCGACCAATGTCGCACAGATCCAGCTTGCTGTCAATTTCGCGCGGAACCTGAACCTGCGGCTGATCGTCAAGAACAAGGGCCACGACTTTAAAGCCAAGTCCACCGGCGCCGGCTCGCTTTCGATCTGGACCAGCGCCTTACAAGGCATCCAATACTTGGGCTCCACTTACTATCATGGCCCGTCAGGCTATCGTGGACCTGCTTTCAAGATTGGTGCTGGTGTTCAGGCCCTTCCCCTTTACCAGGCTGCAGACAAGTTAGGTCTTCATATTGTTGGTGGTAACACTCGGGTAAGCATGATGTCCAATTCCAATGTCAGACTATAAAACAATGAAGTCTAATCGAAGTTTCTTACTAGACCGTCGGTATCGGTGGTGGATACATTGCTGGCGGTGGCCATTCTCCTTTATTATCCATGCACGGCATGGCAGCTGACCAAGTTTTGTCTATGGAAGTTGTGCTACCTAACGGTCGTTTTGTTTCTGTCGACGAGAAGAGGTATCCCGATCTTTTCTTCGCTCTTCGTGGCGGAGGTGGCAGTACCTGGGGAATTGTTACCTCGCTTGTCATTCGAGCTTACCCGAAGAAGCCCGTCTCTACTCTTACTTATAGCTTCGGCGTTAGTGCTAATGTTTCGGCCGAGACTTTCTGGGAGGGTGTCAATGCGGTTTTCACCAAGTTCCCCGAATATGCTGACAAGGGAATGTACAATTATTGGTCCATCAGCTGCATTTTTGACTGCTCATTTTCTATGGCTCCCCAATGGGCAAATGACATGGACTCTGCCAAACTAGAGACACTATCAACCCCGTTATTTGACGAACTCTCAGGACTGGGAATTGCCGTAAGTGATGCTGTGTATAAAAGTTACGACGGCGTGCTGGGCGGTATCGAAGGTACCTGGTCGGCTGAAAGCGAGCAAACCGGGGTTTGGAACTTCAATACTGGGTCAAGGTTATTCCCTCGTTCTAACTGGGACGATCCGGCCAAGCTTGCCAAACAAAATGCGGCACTCCGGCAGGGAGTTGAAAAGGCTGGCTTAATGCTCGGGTACAACATGAAAGCAGCTGTCAATCCATCAGTCAACCAGAGCAACGCCGTAAATCCGGCATGGCGCCAGACTATATTACACGCGCTTCTCGGTGCAACCTGGAATCAAGAGGCTACCGCCCAGGAAATCGCGGCGGCGAACAAAAATCTAGTCGAGGTGATGCAGCCATGGCGAGATGCATCTCCTGGTTCCGGAGCATACCTCAATGAGGCGGATATCAACGAACCAAACTGGCAACAGGCTTTCTACGGCTCAAGTTACGACTATCTTTACCAGCTTAAACAGAAGTACGATCCTTGGGGCCTATTGTGGGCGCCTACCGCAGTTGGTTCTGAGGATTGGTATGTTACCAACCAGATCGACTATTACCCAACTCAGAATGGGAAGCTGTGTCCCAAATAGAAGTCCGGGCTCCTTCGCATATAAGGTTTCTTTCAATATATGCTGTAGAATAAAGTAATTGTATATAAATGTGTATTTATACTATAATTTACCCATACGACGTCTTGTCGTCCCAACACCTCCTTAGATAAAATACTATGTCCTTTATTTACCTTAACTACCTGGACCTAGGCCTACGGAGGTAGCTACAGAGTGGGATATATACCTACTAGGTATATCAGGAGATATGTCCCTATAGTTGCTTGACGCGGGTGGATTCAAATTTCATTTTTTACCATACGTTGTAACTTTCTTGATTGTATAGCCGGGCACTCAAGTAATTTATAACTTTTTTGCACTATTTAGTATTGATAGGATCATGCCATCTAACTTTAGTTAGAATGCAGAGGGTATACATTTAACCTAACTTATAATTACCTACCCAAAACTCATTGAGATATTCTTTCCCATAGAGGTGTGAAGATGTAGCTTACAGATTGGCGTGTAGTTGAGAATTCCATACATGAGGGCACTCTCACTCACGTTACACAAAATTAATTCGACTATTACCCCTTTATCAGGGTGATCATAGCCAACCCATTAGATAGTAAAGCCTATCCTCAAGTAATCAACTCCCAACCATTCGATTCTAATATAAACTGTAGGTCTGCATAGACTGCCTGCTTGCTACTTGCTATTTGCTATACACGATTATTGTAAAGACATTTGATTAATCGTCGTGTATATGGATAGTTAAAATACAACTACAACGTGGTAAAACTATGTGGAAACTTCTGAGTTGATAGATAACCATATACTCGTGTTAATCCAATCAACTAGATTAGAAGAATAACAAAGGCCCTGCGATCTTCACACAAGACGTAATTTAGCATACGATATAGCACTATATTATTGTAGTATTGCTATTCGCTGTATGTTTTATATCTATATTAAACGCCTCAAGCCGGCTGCTAACGGCATTTTGAGCTTCATCATCAAAACATTGATTGCCATCCTAGCATCTTTACAAGACTTTTCAACATAACTTTTCAACCCAAATTTTATTCATAAATACCGATAACAATATCGTAAGCCGTCAAGTACACGATTATTCATAATGGATGATTTTTTTGATATCGATATAGCGGACATGTTCCCAATGCCTCCTGAGCCGAATTACCCTCGCCCAGTTTGTGAATTATGCCGCTCAAAGGCAACCGGCCAGAAGGGGAAATGTAATCGTCCTATAGAAGGCCATGGGGTAAGTGAAGACTGATATTATATCCCCGTCCGATGCTCTAGGGGTCTTCCTTGGAACTATTTGCTAACTGCTGATGCCATAGTGTACCACGTGTAAAGGCTACGGCCTTCCATGTGTCTTTGGAGGGATTCCATTGCCCCCTTATCCCGCGAAGAACAATTTCCTCCCGAAGCTTTACCCATGTAATGAATGTATCCAATTAGGTTTACCATGCGACTTTAAAAGACCGGTAAGTAAAACTTGAATTGGCTTTACACTTTGGCCTTATTGCAGGTGTTTAGTCTTCGGATTTGTCCTGATCCTCAGTCTCACGATATTCTGATGCTAACTGTTGTTACCATAGTGCGATAGATGTCACGCTTCTCGAACGCCGTGTACGGGCGATAAAAGATTTTGCTTTCATCGTGGTGTCTCCGGAGACGACATGTATGGCTACTACCTGAACCTTGGATTCGGCCCCCAGGGCATTAACCAAGCTAATTTCATGCCACGATTTTCGTGGGAAATGCCTCCTGACTATCATATCCAATTCATGCAGCGGAAAAATGATCAACGCCGGAACAACCAAATAGCCCTGAGACGACAAAATCCACCAGTTGTACAGCAGTATGTGGCTGCACGGAGGATACTCCAAGGGGCCCAAAATCGAAGGATCCCGCTTAATGTGCCAGCAATAACAGCAGCGTTCAACAGAGACCTGGCCGAAAATTATGAAGTGGGATACTCTCAAACAGCCCGGGACCTCATGTATTATATCGGAAAGTATAATCTCACTCTGGGTGCCGAGAATGTACCAGTCGCTGAGCGCCGAGTCGTGCTTCCTGACTTCAATATTATCTTCACCGACAACGAGTTGCTAAACGCCAATCCAAGCTCACAGCCGGAATATAACCACATGGCACCTATCAGGAACAGCTCCTTGGCCCCTCTTGAGCGGCCCGGGTCTCCTGGTCCTGCCCGCCCTTGGTACTGGGTTCCGTGGGCTGAGAGGAATGACGATTTCCCGGTCGAAGATAACAGACCCTACTACGGCGTCGATGACCCAATGAGAAATCACCTGGGAGACCACCTCCAAAGAAGACCTCTGAGGGAGCATCCGAACGAGGATGGACGAGGCACGCTATCGTCGATTCCATTCATGCGCCTATGGGATAACGCAGAGATGTATCCTACCGCAAGAAAATGCGCGCAAGAAACCCTCCTGGGTACATGCGGCCGACTGACTGTACGAGGATGTGAAGACACTTGTCACGTAGGGGATGGGGTCCCGATTTGTGACACCTGCGAAAGTAAAAATCTCAACACGTTTTACGAGAACTTCAAAGCCCTTGTTCCCCTGATGAGGCAATACCTGTGCTTCGAGTGTTCCAGCGGTGGTGACTCAATCATCCAGCGATATGCTTCCAAGGGCCAGAAGATCTACTACACGAACACCAACGGGATCGTTATCCCCGACTTAACCGCCTATTCGATAATCGGGAACGGACATACCGCAAAGGTAGGTGGGCTAAACCCGGTTTTGGAAATCACCGGTTGCTCATGCGGTGTGAAACTGTTCGGAAGGCGTATTTGCTCGCCCCATCGTCTGCAACACATGATGAATATGCTCGATTTGACAGCAGACATGACTTCATATATACATAGCGTATGGGGACGTCTGGTCTGCCCTTGCTGTAAAGTTTACCCCTCTGTCAAAGCCTACAACTTCCAAGGTAAGCTAGGCGGGGAGAACTCATTCAAGTCATGGGTATGCTTGATTTGCAATGGACTTGTAGTGACCCCGGATCAGACCGGCATAATACCGATTAACCACTTGGCGGCAAATGGCCCCCGGGGCCCGGAGCCGTATAACATAAGACCGCAGGAGTTAGCCGCTGCGCGGCATAACTTAGAGGCGCGACGGGCTGCTGAGATGATGCCCCAGCCGGACAACGATCCGTACGGAGACTCGGATTAGAACACCACTATCCGTTCAAGCATGAGAGCCGGACGATAGTTATGACGGATATAGGTAGGTGCCCGAGGTAGGTGTTAAACCCACTCATTGGACGTTACTTGCCCAATATAGGTACCTGGATAGATTAGGTACCTAATATAATATCCGTCATTAAAACATGACCTTTTTGATTTGATATTTGATCCAAGACTTGAGCTTTGCTTTCTTTTTCTTCTAACACGTGGCAGCAAGTCTTTCAGGTAACCGGGAACCATATGTCAGGGTTCTAGTAGTCGCTCTTAGCCATAGTTGTAGATAGGTTCCTCGCGGAACAACGAAGTTGTTTCCTTGCTTCTTGGTCCACCTCATGACACATGACGTTAGATCGGGACGCTGGATGAGGGTACGGAGAAACTGCGGTAGGAAGTCAGACTCTTTAGGACACCAGTCAAGCCCCTCGAGCCCCTGAATCCTGATAAAGCCTCGTTCCTGTTTGGCTGTTTCCAGTAGTGTAGTAATGATAAAGTATGGCTTGCGTAATGACATATATAGCTTTAGAGGTACGACACAGAAGCGATAGCAGTCTTTTATTATTGCGAGAATCTCGTATCTCTAAGATGAATGGTAAACATGAGAGCAGTGGGAGAAAGAAGTTGAATTCTTTTACGTTACACAAACCCGTCCCAAATGACCTGTCACATCCGAATATGTATTGTTATGCGACATGATCCCGTCAACCTATAAGTTGTAAGTATCCATACAAACAGGAGGGCACCGCAGGGGTGCCCTCTTACAGAACCTTACTTATACTAGAACAGGCTCTTTGTTCGAGTTGATAGATTTACAATCAGAGCCTCCGCAAGAAACCCCCCCCCGCCTGTACCTGTAGACGGCTGACACTTAAAGCGGCATATTCTCTTAAATATCTTCTAAACGTAAGGCTCACTTGTAGATAGTAGTTTTAACAACTCTCCTTCGAAAAGACCACGTCGAAGTCCACAATTTGTTCCGGCGGCTATCAATATCTTGAAATGCGCCACCCTTTTCCAACCCACTCATGATCCATTGGCGCAAAACAGACAAAGCGTAGTTGCAACTTGCTCTTTTATTAATATATCCAATAGCTAAGCTGAACTAATGATAGAAACTCAAGAGAGCTCTATGCAAGTTCCTCTAAAGGTCGACTTGACGACCCCGGAAAATCGCGGCGTACGCCATGCCTAACGGGAAATGATTCGCGTATATACTTGCTTTCAAAATCAAGATGCCTTTAGTATATCAAAATCCCAATATGCAAATCCTGAAATGCATGCCATCTACTCAAATGACCTCTCTTTTATCCTAAACCTGTCCTCTTTACCATTTCTTAATCTTTCGCATGCTGCCCTCCTCTAATAATGCCTTGTGCATGTCGAAGCTGTTGAATAGTAGGTGCGGCTCGTGACCCCAGCCCTTCTTGAGACATTCAAACTCGGCCTTCTCGAAGTAGTCCTTAAGGATGGGTCGGTAATCTTCGTGGGAGCACTTGTCGATGATGACGCGCGCACGCTCACGGGGGCTTAAGCCTCGCACGTCTGCCAGACCTGTTTCCGTCACCACTACGTCCAAGTCGTGCTCCGTCTGGTCTACGTGTGTGCACATCGGTACGATGCAGCTAACGCCGATCGGGTCCGTCTTGGATGGCCGTGTGGACGGTGTGTGCATGATACTGTACTTGGACGATCGCAAAAAGTCGGCAGATCCACCTAATCCATTCAGCATTCGGCTACCCATCACGTTCGTGCTGTTAGCGTGCGCATAGATGTCAACCTCGACAGGCGTGTTCATGCCAATCACACCCAAGCGGC
This sequence comes from Daldinia sp. FL1419, assembly GCA_025201765.1. NCBI lineage: Eukaryota > Fungi > Ascomycota > Sordariomycetes > Xylariales > Hypoxylaceae > Daldinia > Daldinia sp. FL1419. Next base: position 37,647 of record MU623543.1, on the reverse strand, counting down.
GGATGATCTCGGGAGAGTTGGAAACCTGTTGCGAACGTAGAAGTAATTTGTTACGGTATGCTTCCCAGTTGTCGTAGAAGCGCTTGAAACCCTCAGGAGAGAAACGGACCGAGGTAGCAGTAGCGAAATCGAGGCGGCCGGAGTCAAAAAGATCGAGGAAGGTATCTTGGATAACCTCGGTCCACACTTTCAGGTTCCAGAAGTTGGACTCGCTGAGGCCGCCGATAACAGCATTTGCAATGTTGCCGATACCAGATTGCAGGGGAAGGAGAGACTTGGGCATGCGGCCATGTTGAACTTCGTGCTCGAAGAACTCAATCAGGTGGTGCGCGATCGCACGTGAGTTATCATCCGCAGGCGTGTTGTGCGTCGTTTGGTCTTGGTAGTCGGACTCGATTATACCAACCACCTTCTCCGGATCAATAGGGATAGACGTGGTTCCAATGCGGTCTTCAACGCCCATAATCAAGTAGGGTTTTCGTCGGGGAGGCAAGTCAGTCATTGTGATATCGTGAAGTCCGTCAAAGCTGGGAATTGCAGTATTGACTTCGATAATAATCTAGTTTTACGAATCGTGGTTAGCGCCCTGTCGTTGGGATTATTCGGTTGACTTGATTACTCACCTTGTCTGCGAGCTGGATGAGTTCTGGTGTTGCGCCAACCGAAGCGCCGGGAACGATGCTTCCATCTTCTTTGATTTCCGAAGCCTCTACCACCACGACGTCTAGCTTGTTGTTCGGCCTATCTTTGGTGTAGAATCCCTAGCGGTGTTAGATGTAAACACACTAGTCATGTGGCCAAGTACCTGGGGACGTTGACTTACATATACAAGATCGACGGGAAACATGGATAAATGCTTGTCAAAGAATTTAATCCTTCCCTCATTGATACCTTTCGCAATTGACTTGCCGACCTGATGAGGACTGCGCCTCTCAATCATATCAAGCCCAGCCCATCGGTTCTCCGTTTCAGCCCCGGACGATGCGCCGACAAATAATGTGTAGCGGAGCTTTCCCTGAAGGTTATTCTTCTCGACGTGATCCGCCAAAAACGTGGGAATTTTCCTGCAGTTGGAGTTTAGCCAGATGAATTACACGGGGAAAGGGGGGATAGTAAGCTACGTACTTGGGATAACCCACGCCGGTGAACCCCGACCAGCCAATATAGGCACCATTAGGGAAATGGTGAAGCAAATCTTCAGGCCGACATAGCTTCTTTAGCATAGAAGGCCGACTAACTCGAGCCTTTAAAGCTGCAGACGCTACTGGCGAAGCCATGATGTCTTGTTTCGAGCTCAGAAGCTCCCACCACGATGCGATTTTGCGATTTGGAGGGGCAACTCAACGGAGGTATCGAGGGGCACAGAGGTGATATTGTTGACACAAGCGCAAAACGCATTCGACTGGGCTACAGAATTGAGAGCAAAGGGAAGAAAAGAATAATTAGAAGAGAAGGAAATTGGACAAGAAATTAGGAGAGAGGGTTAATTGAGAAAAAGGAAGAGAGGAGAGGTGGAAATTCTGGAGAAATAACAATGATCTAATAATTCAAGGTGCGGCTCATATGTATAGGTACTCGTATCACCACCATCACCCGGACACTTACACCAAAGGAGGTACTTACTAACTAGCACAATTTTTTGAAGCTTGGGGAAAATGGAGAACTTGTATGGAGAAAGCCGAACGACCGCCGAAACTAAAGGCCCATATGTTTAAATGTGGCACCACGACCTTTTTTTTTTCTCTTTCCAACGGGTGATATAGAAGAACGGTACCTACCTACCTATAGTAAAATAGGCAAATACCGAAAAGACGTTAAAATAAACATTTAAACGTAATATTCCTATTTTTCGCCTTTTATTACTTTTTGTTATTTCTCTGCGACGTTCTGAATATCAAATGTTGTCATTAGTTTTGAACCCTTATACAACGAGTTGTTGATTATGACGACACTAAAGACTCGCGCCTTTAGTCCGTTCCTGATAGGTCCCTGATAGGTTCACAATAGCCGAATAATCCTTTGGTCCGAATACCTACTACCTGCTATGTAAGTATGAAACCAGAAAAACGGGCTTTGAATTATTCGCCCCAGAAACATCCAGTTAAACTACTACCAATAGATCATTTTCTTTTGACCGTCTCCCCACGTAATAAGGATTGTCGAATTCAATCTAGTCCCCACGCCTAACCGTTTCGGTTACAATCCGGGGTTGAGGAAGACCACCTGTATAGGTACCTAGGTAAGTAGGTACCTGGATCTATAAAGGTGTCTTTCAAGGGATCTGCATAACCTAGGCCTAGGGACCTATGAGATTCTATAGATGCAAACCATATAACTACTAGAATCACGATTGTCCTTCTGGGTGGTAAGTGAGTTGTTATATATATTCGAGATATTGATTCAGTTGAAATTCAAGTAGCTTGACGATTCCAGAGGTCTCGCCACATCTCTTTAAATCCGTAATGGGGTGCCTTAGAATCGTATACCTTTGCGGTATGACCGCCCTTCCCAAAGCGATCCAATATACTACTAGGGGTACCCCCAGCTCCGTCTAATAGGGGCTTCGCCGGGCCACTGGCCCTGTTCTTTATCGCATCCGCAAGTTGCGGAGCGACATCAGCATAGCAGTTATTCAACTCTCGCTCGAGTGAGAAATACGGCTTTTTGGCGAGTTCAGGAGCCATCAGATTATAGGATCGTGTAAGACTGTTCAGATGGGTAATCGAGAGGTCCATGTAAGATTTTTCCGTGGCTAGCCAATCGGGATCCCGGAAGGGTGGCAATGGAATCTCCTGAATTGTCGTCGCGTTATCAGCAGCTTTCGGCACCGGCTCGGTATTCGCTTCTGAGGGCGCCTGTTGCCGCATTTTGGCCATGACTGGGTCGTCTGTCGAATTGGTAGGTACCGCTATCTGGTCGACGTTACGCTTTCGTGGGTTATGTAGCTCTTCGGCTTTCGCGTATTGCCTTGCCCGGTTCATCTGGTCTTCGAGTGAGCCACCCTTACTAGCAATCATCCGGGAAGCATGGCGCCTCCAATCGTTTCGCAGCCGGGCCCGAAACACGTGCGCGGCTTTCGCCAATTCCTGTTGCTTCTCAATCCACGGAGGTACTATTTCTTGACGTTTAATCATCTTGTTCATAATGTATTCCGTCGTATCTATGAATGGATTATCGCTTCGCGTATCTCGTTCGACCCCCTTACCCCTCGGGATGTTTTTAAATTGTCCCCTTGCTATGGCATCTTCGATTCTCTCGTTCGCTAGCGAAGCCAACCCCGTCAAAGTATTGGGTAACGCCCGGGCAGCAGGCCTAAAGCGATCGCGAAATTCCTGCCTCATCGCCTCCCTCTCCTCCTTGCTAAGACCTGGTTGTAGTTCTTTCATGCCCATGCCCGTATACGCTGAAGCCTTATCTCTAGCGCTGGCAGCTCTGTGTCCCGCCTTCATCTTGGGTTCTTGCCTAATTCGCGTATCGATCGGCTGAAGATCAGGTATTTTTGGGCGGGATCGCAAGTCTCTTTTCAGAGGTTTATGCGCGTCGTTGAGCATTCGTAGAACAGCATCTTCGGTACCTTCAGTACCCGTCCAGGGCTGACTTGTCGCTGTAAGGCGGGTTCCCACACCAGCAGCCGATGGCATGCCTGCTTCAGCAAATGCGGTGGCATGTTCAGATCGGAATTCGGCATCTTTAACCTTCGCGAGAAGACGTTCTTTCAATTCGTCCGAGAAACCCGCGTCTTCCACCGATCGTCGGCCGGCTCTTCCTCCCGTGAGTAAAGCTTCTTCCGTTGCTTCTTGGAGACGGCGGGCCATCGGGCCCGGCTCAGCGTCGGCATCTTTATCAATCTTATCGTTAGATTGTCGGTTAGAGCCACTGCGGGCTGAGGAATGGGGGGGTGTGGTTGTGTATCCTTTGCGTTGGTTGATTGCGGGGACTTGGGTGTTTCGGGCAAGCAACGTATGAACAGATCGGGTATATCGAGCGCAAACATACGGAGATGCTACGCCTCTAGCCATTTCCACCTACTACGTAAGGCAATGATCGAAGAAGTGACATTTTGCTGGAGCAGTAGCAAAATGCGTATCAGCAACGTTGTGGCGAGAAAATCACGGGCGGAGATAAGCAAATGCCTAACCGCAAGAAAATTGCGAACGGAGCAAATCCCCTGAGTTTTGGAGATTACGAAATCTCCCGGACTTTAACCGATCGGATAACTATCCCTAACTACCTAGGTTACAAGGTACCTATGGAATTTAGATACACTACATGCGGTACCTATCACTGGAAGTGCCTTCCAAATATGTATATGATCTTAAGCTTGATTGGCCCATCTCATTCTTACATCTAAGGTTAACTAAATACGGGTACGTAAAGCCAAGGAGATCGTTAACCTTACTAGGTTACTAGATTTAAAATATTTATTGTAGTAGCGAGTATCAGTTGAAGGGAATCGAATTAAGGCATCTTATGATCCAAAGGGGTTGTCTTGGGAGGACCCCCGCGTACAACAAAAGGAGACTCCGGTAAGGAGCACAGATAACTCGATAAAGAAAAACGAATAAATACGATCCAATTGACGTGGATCCTTCGAACTGAATGCGTACCTAAGGATATATCTTCCAAGTTATAGATGACAGGGTGGCTGTCAATTGGATCTTGAGACAAGTTCGACATCATGAAATAGGCCATCGTTCAATGCTCCTTGTCCCGCTTACATGTAGGCACCTGCTATAGTCTGTATTATAGATGCCTGGTAGCTTAACATTTCGGGCTCGGGAGACGCAATATTATAACTCGTATTGGGTTAACTAATCTCTACAATTGATACCTTAAAGTATGCGGTCTATGAATATTCGTCGACTCCGATCAATGTCATGCCCCGAATCTCATGACAGGTTTTTATACTGACTTGCATATTTGCTTCTTGGTAGACCTCGCAATACCTTATAAGTTGCTCTGCTTCTCATCTTTCTCGGAAGCCTTGACTTCACTAGCCGGCTGCTGAAAGTCCTCCTCGTAGGTCATGAAAACTTCATCGTTAACGCTCCGGTGTCTCCACCAGAAGAGGACCGTTTGAGCAGCAAGGGCTATCGCTGGTGCCGCCCAGGCCCATACGAGGGTTGGATCGGTAATTGCCGGAATCAAAATCTCGCCCAAGGCGCTAGATAGAGCAGTCATGAATAAGAAGAGCGCGACAACCGAAGCTCTCATGTGCTCTGGGGCACGGGCGTATGCGAGCTCGTATGCCGTGACATTGACGAAGATCTCGGACATAGCACCCAGGGCCACATTTGGGATTTGCCACCAGATTGAGACCGGAGATACATCGTCACAATCGGAAGCGTAATAACCGCAGGGGCTTGTCCTGTACACATATAACTGCACAATAGCTCCAAATACTGTTTGTAGGTTAAAGTTAGCATCTATCCAAATCCATCGGATAAGAAGATGAAGTTATATAAGAGAGAAATACTGACTTCCAGAGATAATAGCGAGAACAAAGCCTATGGTCATACGGGTGATACGTGGAACCCGGATATGGTTGCGCTCCAAAAACGCGTAGACTAAAATTGAAAAATATGCTGTGTTAGTTTCATAGCCCTAAAATCCTAGGGTTCTCACTGTTGCTCCTCGAGGGGGGTCGGGGTCATGGGACATACTGCTGAGAGTTAGCTACTATACATCATACAGAAGAAATTACAAGGTCAATCTATGAATAGGGGTTTGAAATTGACAGTATAAGGGATTCTCAACTTACCATTGAGTCATGAAAGGAGCAAAGACAAAAATCACCAGCGGATTGAAATTTGAGATCAAGTCGTTGGGGGCGCCGGCCGAAGTCATCGCCGCCCCCTGATTGCTCTGAACCGATCCCACGCCCCCGTCGTTGAGGACCCATATCGGGATCTTACTTTGTTAGTGCTTGAATACCAGTGGTTATTGGGGGTATTTTTGCATACGTATAAGAAGATTTGGACTGCTTCCCATGTACGTCGGGCATCATCAACGTCCTTCTCTGAGTAGTCGACTTGGATGTCTTGCTCTGCTAGCACGGTAGGCCTCACGTTATACCATAGCTTCTTTGAGAACACGTTCCCTTTGCTTTTCTTTAATGCTGAAATGGTGATCCTTACGAAACGGGCTAAATCGGAACCTTGAGGCGGCTTCTTTACTGTCCGCTTGTACATCGCAGCGAGTAGAAGCGGTAATAAGAAGTATATGATGCCTGGCAGCAGGAAAGCCAGCCAGAAGCTGTGGTATTTCTCAACGTATACGACGGCAATACTAAAGAATGCACCGACGTTGACAAACGCGTAGAATAGAAGCGAAATGTAGCTCACGGTCGTCTCGGGGTCGACAAGGACCTTCTCTCCCGACTTGAGCACTTTCGTATAAGCGCGTTGGTGTCTGTATTGGTCAATAACCGTTTAGACGTCTAAGATAGCTTCATCTGATACGTACTTCTGCTGGTCAACGAGAGTGGGGAATATACATGGCTTGAAAATACCAGCACCAATGGCAAGCAGGAAGAAAGAAACAAGGAAAGGAGCAACGCCTTTCCCGGCCTGGCGATATGTTAATACGTTTCGACAATGGAAAGTTGGGAGTTCTATGTACCTGAAGTAAGGCTGGCGCGGCTCCCCCTATCATGATTACATGAGCAACACCTCCAAGGAGAACGCCGACGCTATATGGGTTAGGTTAGCAATGGTAGGTAGGTAAGGGAGGCTTGGCTGCCACTTACATGATGGCTTTATAACGGCCAATTTTTACATCGGCAACCCACGCACCAAAAATAGGAATAATATATGCTAGAAAGGTGAACAGAAGACCCAATGCGGACGCCGTCTGTAGACCCAGGTTTAGGGCACCGGCATGTGAATTGGGTTTAGATCGATCAATGGCACCGGTTCCCGGACCGCCGGGCGGGAGAGGAAACTGCCTAACAACGTTACAGGGTAAGTTTTGGATTTTCCGTGGGATCTTACGAAGGGAAACGCGTACATATAATTGTTGAAAACAGCTTTGACGCCGTAGTATGAAGCTCGTTCGGCCAATTCTACAAAGCAGAGCGACCACGCCGCAAGAGGAAGGGAGCCGTGAACTTTGCGCAACGTCGTCAGTTCCTCCTTGGTCGGAGGTGGGTAGGCCTCATCGTCGATAACGGGACTGTTTTCTTCAAGCGATTCCGGTAGCGACTCGACGCGAGGAGTCCCAGAGGACTTGTCTTGCTTGGCTCTATCATGTTTATTTGGGATTGCGTCCGCGTCCGCTTCGACGACTTTTTGGACGTTGGAACCGACAACGTTCTCAGCTATAGAATATGATATTAGTTAAGCAGAAAAATATGATTAGTTATAAGACTATAAGTGCAAGTATAGTACGCACCCATTATGGAAAGATGCAAGTCTTTGATCTAGGGAATAGGTCGCAAGACTGGCGAATGGTCTACATGTGTAAGTCTGCGTGGAAGGATTGCGTAGCCCTTCTTAATATATGCAACCCCGTGAGTACACAATCAAATGATTTGATACCGGTTTTTTGAAACTTCTCTCCAGTAATTGGACAGAACGACCAGCCGTAGGAGGCGATGGCAGGGGTTACATCCACGAAATAGGAAGGACAAAGTGATAACAAGCTCAAAGACATGCATTGCGCCATTGTGGATCTATTCCAGTAACTGTCGGAAGTACTGCCTATATTTTGAACTCGATTAACAAATGCTCGGCTTTGCGCAGATGTTATATTATAAAGAAGATCCTGGCATGGACGATTTAACCATAGCGAAGTATATCCCGGCTTCGAGATAGCTATAGCATAATTTTTAATACTTCGTTTATCCAAAATACCATCGTTGCGAGCAACGGATATCAACCTACGTGTTAGCTAGGTTCATCGAAGTATGTGGTACCTTTTTATTTTTTTATTTTTTATTTTTTTATGGGCAATCGTTTGCTATGAAAGTTAATATGAAAGGGAGGGGCGTGGATCGGTTGCGTGATTGTACTGATTCGAATCTAGCTGATAGTAACTCTCCAACTGCTTGCCATAATTAATACGAAGTATAGGGACCTATTATCAACACGGCTAGATCTCTCACGTCGAGGATCTGGATCCGTATCCCTGGGTCCTAGGGCTCAGCGTGTGCATCTTTTTGCCATTTACCTCGTAGGTCTCGCCATCTGCCATTTACGTACGTTATGTATCCCTTGGGTGCCAACATATCCCGCTTCGTATAGCGGACCGCCTTTGCGTGACAAAGACTACGAGGGTTTGATTGGATTTGGATGAGAACAAGATCCAAAAGATGGGGTACGTGATATCGTGGGCGCGGGATGGAAACCCAACATTCATCTTGGTACATATTTACCTCCAATAGGTAGGACAGGGGCCATGTAGGTAGCACGTTGCAACGTTCTGTTCTGAGATGTTGTCTGGACGGAAATGAGCGGCCTGCATAGATAACGCCCATTTTAAACTCCCGAAAGCGATGTGCGCCAAAGAAGGTGTCGGAATGGTAAAATGTACTTTATACCCAGCACGTTATACTCCCGACACGTTCATGATTTTGTTTATTTACCTCAGTCATCATGCGAGGGTAATAAAGCTCGAGAAGGCCACTGGACGGATAATAACGTACTTAAGGTTAGTTACCTAGTAGTATCTATTGGCATCCATACCTAGATAGGTACCTGTGCTATGTGCAATATATACGATAGTAAAAATAATCAAGTTGGTGCTACCCTGAAGAACGATCGCGAGCGGGATGGAATCCAGTTTTTCTTACCAGAATCACGGGTGAACTAAAAAAACAAAGCTTGAGTACTAACCTAGGTAGCTGTTCAAATTACGGTAGGCTATCCGTTGAATCGAGTATCTATACTTTAGCAAGCTCAGGTAGGCCTGGTACGTAGGTATCTACCTAGGTATATATAATTATAGGACAAAAAAACTACACATCCCATCAAATTCTAAATATTACAAAATTAATCTCCTTATTAAAATTTTATATAATTCAACAATTACATATTTAAATCAATTAAAATTTTATATATATATAATAAATTAATTATATTTTAAATATATATAATTTAATATTTTGTATACCAACCATAAACCTAATAAAGAACCTCAATTTTATTAAATATTAAATCTATTAAATTATTAATTATGTTAATTGAAATATTAACCTAATACTATTTTATAACTTTAATTAATTTCAACAAAGATTTTTCATTTTTTAAAAAACCTCCTAATTCAAAATATAAGCAATAAATCTCTCATTTTAACCAGAATCATAAATTTTCAATAAAATTTAAATTAGGGTTATAAAGAAACCAATCCAAAACAAAAAACCTAAAATCTTCTAACCAATCTTTCAATAACTATAAAGTATAAATAAACACATTATCATATATAAAGATCGTACTAAATTCTAAAAGCCGTAATAAATTTAATTTAAGGTTATTACAATAAACAACAACTAAAATACCACCTTTAAAAACTTCAAGATCCCCATTCAAAATATAAATATTATTCTTCATTCTGTAGCAAATTACGCCCCAAAATATTTTAGAATATTATATTAGTTTATAATAAATTTATATATATTTTAAATTTATTATTAATAAATCTAATTTAAAATGAAATAATTAAAAATTAATTATATAATTAATTATTAAAACAATTTTACCTTTTGGCCTAAAAACCCACCCTCACCTCATTCCTTAACCATATTCAATAATGACCTTATCCAAAAATAAAACCTATCTCCAATATTCAACAAATTTTTTACAATTCTTACAAATCCATTTATAATAGGTTTTAATATATTCATCTAATAAATAAAACTTCATTACAATAAAGATATATAATATATCCTCACTTATAAAAAAATAATTTAAAATCTTTATTAAATATATCAAACATTACTCTTTTTTCAATAAATTAAAAAATATAAAAAGATTTTTAATAATAAAAACTAATATATGGCATTTATTATATTTATCAAATATTTTTTATCAATCTTATCCACAAAAAAAAATCCCCCAATCTTAATATAGAAAACAACTTTTTATTATATAATAAATGGATGCAAAAATACCCTCAATTCTCATCACCTCTTTAAATTTTTAACCTATTTAAAATTGTGCCCATATTTTATTCTTCGTACAAAACATTATATATTTTCTATAGATTTTTTAACTACATTTTAAAATAGAAACCATAATTTAAAATTAAGATTTTATCAATTAATAAAGTTAAAAATTTTAAAATAATAAAGGGTAAGATTGAAATGTGCGGTTTTTTTATCCTATAACTGTACCTACTCCATATGTAGGTAGGTTAGGTAGGTGATGTGATGTAGGGGACGTATGTACACTAGATGCGTGAGGGTACCAGTACTTATCTGGATAATAAATGGGTCTTTACGGGCGAGCTAATTGATAAAGGTGGAGAAACCTAGCACGCAATGCAACGCTAGGTATTACTTAAAATGATATATTCCGCAGGAATTGAATTTGAACTAACTTTGAAGCGCGAGTAAATTTAAAAAGATCAAAAGAGGAGGATTTGTTATGGCAGGCACCTATAATCTACCTAACCTAGGTAGCTACCTCCTATCTCAAATAACATGCATCTACCTACGAATGCTGACAGAGGGGTACCTATTCTTCTTTTAACCATTGCCTTGTACCTAATCCTCTTGAGAGGTTGGCGGTCCATCAAGAATGGGGAACCACGTGGTAGTAGATAGGTAAGCGCATGCGCAGTACCTACATGCTACCTACCTAAGTACTTATAGTACCTAGGTATACGCTACCTAATGGGCCTTTCTTTTTCAATTGGATTGTTCCTCGCCTGAGACTTCTCGGTTTCGTATAGCGATAAAATACTTAATTCCTATTCGACGCTCGCGAATTATTCCCAGATTCGTCCCAGTAAGAAATATAAGCTGTGCAACCCCCCCGATCGAATTCCCCTTACTACAAGATATGATATATTCAGTCACTACACCACGGTTACTTATACGCGCACTCATCCTCGTAGATTAATCATGGGCCAATTATGTCGATTAAATATAAAGAATCAAACCAGGCATCTTCTAACATATTTTACACCATCATATCCGTGGTTTTCCTATGTCACCACCATTCTCATGCCCATTTGCCTAAAAAGCTCATGAGAACCATGCCTGCAACAAGCCCCAATCCGCCAAGAGCTGTTATCACATTCCCCGCATGTGCCAATTCACCACCAAACATCCAATCACCCGCCCACATCTCGACAACACCAACCCATATGAGTATACCCGCTGACAGAGCATCGAGCGTACCCAAGGCAATTAACGTGCTAGGATCATTTCCGTTGAACTGGTTCAGAACGCCGATACCGATCGCCATACCAACCGGAGTTACCAGAGCAAAGGCAGCTGCCATGAGAAACTTCTGGGACGTCGGTAATGATTTTTGATTTTTGCTCTCTCGCAACGAATCGCCGTTGTCCATCGTCGGACCTTGCGTGGACGGGGAATCATCTCTGGCTAAGTGGGCTTCGTTGGTAGTTTCTCCCTCGACTCTATTTATGTGACCAACGGAGGCGATGCGGGTGCCAAGAGCTATGCCTTCAAACATCTGGTGGAAGAGAATCACAACAAAAAGAGTTACGAAGAAACTGTCCCCCGCAACTACTAAAGTAAGTCCGATCACTAATGTAAAACAAGAAGTTAGCTTTGTATTAGGGCGATGACTACGAGTGATGGCTTACAAAGTGAGTGGAATATTATACCAGCTTCAAGCACCGCAACGCCAACTACTTCGCTGTTATACTGGGTTCTTGCCCAGAGCTTTTCAGCTAAACGGTGGCTCGTGCTTTCGATCGTGAATGCCAAGAACATCCCGGCCATCACGATCGCAGCCGTTGTTGCTTCATACGTAAGCTCGCCGAGACATTCATTGGTAAACATTAGTTCCGCGTGCGTGAATAGCTATAATCACATTAGTTACCCAACAGTCGTACGCGTGATGTACCGGCCCAAGAAACTTACGTGTACGAAGGCTGTTGATATTATGACGCCGGTACCGAATTGCTTCAAGATGAGGAAAATCGGTTGGAATTTCTGTGGAAGTACTGGCTTCAAGAATATTGGCCCCGCAACCCCTATTGTCCGTTATAAGACCATTATTAGGTAGTCAACATCGATAAGGTGATAATTCTTACCGATGAAGCTCGTAACTAAGATGACGAAGAGAAGTCCAATCCTAAGTGGGATATTGTAGTCTCGATCGCGGCGTGAGCACTCTGCTGCACCACTCTCGCTCGCACCGCCAACACAATGTCTACTAGATATAAGACACAGATGTCGATACTCTCTAAATGGGAATTTACCTACTCAACGCCCGCATGAAAATGGCAATTTTGCCCACCACTCTCACTGTGTGCATCAACCTCCCCTGAGTGGCTATCAGAAGTCTCGCCATCGAAACCGAGAACTTCAACTTCGGAGCCATCAGGCGCAAAACAAAACCTAATCTATTAGTCAATATTTCTGGTTTCATGGAATAACTTTCCCAGCATACGATTCATCACCGTGTTTATGGCAACCTGTATATGTTGGTGGGATTTCCGAAGTCGCCGTTGCTGTTACCACCACTTGAAGCTCTGTCGTTCCATATAAACAGAATCTATGCGTCGTTAGAACCCCCCCCAGGCTAGGTATTAGTAGAGTGTCTTACACTGTAGCGCCGTGAGCATGGCAGCCTGATATCGCGGTGAAGCTCTCGGTAGCTCGGGGTAGTATGGCAGCCGATGTAATCGTTGGATCTTGCGATATAACCTTTGGAGAGAGATATGATGCTTCAGCAAAGGAAAGAACACTAAATGAAATAATGGCAAGCGAGAGCAAGTCCCGCGTCCTCTGCAGTCGATTTATCATGTTAAAATTCAACGCATGTATTTTTCCCCTTTCTTGGCGCGTACAGTTCGGTTGATGGCAAAAGAAAAAAAAAAGGGGGGGGGCTGGGTACTAGTGTTGCGAGTCGTAGTTGCGATGAATAAACGGACGGTTCTATAGACAGAGCCGCATAATATAAATGAAAACTTATGCAACTAATTTGAATATAATTTCACTTGAGAAATTATTATTTTTCTGGCCATCAAGGTGTTTCGGCCCTTTGGACAACTTGGGAAGTTGTACTTGGCATTCTTTAGAAGTATAACTCTAGCCCAAATTTCGTCCCCCACAGTGCTTCCCTTGGCCTTCCTCCGGCTGCTTGGCAAGTTCAAACGGAAACACGAACAGATATCAATTACCTTATATATTAATATGGTTGGATCTTGGATTTGACTTGTGTAAACAAAATAACGAAGATGTACCTTGATGGGCGTTGTGAGACCTCAGAGAATTCCAAGTAGGTGGAAATGCATTTCGTGGTGTACCGAGCTTCATGTATTTATCCGCCATATCTGGGTGAGTTTTTTGTGTCCAGTACAGATAGAAATTTAGAAAGAATATACCACGTATGACGCACATTGGTAAAGACGGCATAGATTTAGTGCTCGGTGATTGGTCGTTGTTTCGGGATGATACGTCTTGCGGCATGTAATATATATGCAGAGATTGCTTTGGTAGTCATTGCTATATGCACGACGCAAGACTGTATACTACCTAGGTTAAAGACGTATATATATAATTGTTAAATATAGTTTCTAAATAGGTAGTCATAGCGAAAAGATAATCAAACATCTTAAATACAGGCCTCGTCTTCCTACTTGAACTAATATCATACCGTTTAATCCAGCATTATTGATTTTAGGCATTACTACCATTTATCAAAGACCCATTCCTGCAACTGCCAACAGACCACCTAACATAGCAAGACTACCAACTTCTACTTTTCCAACACCACCTGTTTCTGTAGGCGGTACAGACGATGTACTACTAGCTACAGCAGGCCCATCGCAGTGCCAATGGTCGCCGTGCGGCTTGCAACCAACCGACTCAGTTGGACTAGGCGCTAAGCTCCCATTTCCCTCACCATGTTGATCGCCTGTTGCATTACTTGTGGATGCAGTGGCCGCTGCTGCAGGACCATCACAATGCCAATGATCTCCGTGAGGTTCGCAACCGATAGACTCCGTGGGACTTGGCGCAAGGGTTTGTGTTTGTGAGCCCTCGTTACTATCGGTGCTGAATATGGAAGCCGTGCTCGAAGCTGGTCCATCGCAATGCCTGGGCGATTTGATAAGTTCGGTTTATTTCCATGAGGGCTCGGTGAGAGGGAATCCTACCAATGATCTCCATGGGGATGACATCCTACAGACGCGGTTGGCGACGGTGGCAACGTTTGTGCGACGGCCGTCGAGGCGGCGAGAAAAGCAGAAAGAATTGCGTTGGCTTTGTACATTTTGATGATGCACACCGTGCTTTGCTGATTTGACAATCTAGGAGTATGGTAAGTAGGTATTTCAACTCAGCTAGACACCTAGGTGTATGGACGACTTATATATGGATGCCCGAGCATTGAATCTACTAACTTATCAGTATTCTTGAAATTGTCATCTGGAATAAACTATGACCCAAAGCTTGATCTGGGCTCTGGCAAACGTATTCTCGTACCGATATACTAGGTGGAAAGACAGACATACAGATTCCTATAAGGGATATTACGCCGATGGCTAGCAGGATGGATCGCTGCCAAGCTAACAACATAATCCATTATGAGCTCATAAAAATCTGACCTTGTCTCTGTGATTGTGATAATGAAGTCTAGAATATCTGTATATCGTGTGAGTAACGGTATATGAGAAGAACCCTGATGGGCATTTTTTATAGACTATATATCTTGGCTCACCCTAAAAATGACAGTTCAAGTCTTGTGCCATCTTGGCGTGGGAAGTTTACCGTCTATGAGCGATGCCAAGGTACTGAAATTTTGTTGTGTACCAAATATTTCCTAGTTCACGTGTGATGCTAACATAAGTATATCACCAGGTTATACTCAAAGGCCTAAAGGTCTCGACAGGGTTATGGTTTTTAATTCATATAGCAGAGCTGCTATAATACTCTATTAGGAGAAGTGTATTATTCGGCCAAATTATCCATGAGTGG
The DNA here is from genome assembly GCA_025201765.1 of Daldinia sp. FL1419. Classification (NCBI taxonomy): domain Eukaryota; kingdom Fungi; phylum Ascomycota; class Sordariomycetes; order Xylariales; family Hypoxylaceae; genus Daldinia; species Daldinia sp. FL1419. The sequence continues at coordinate 22,532 of MU623543.1, read as the reverse complement.
GTGGTTTTCTATCTTGGGTTTGGTAAATATTTTCGGTTCTCAACATAGACTTGGTTCATCTACCCCGTAAACCTTCCCATGATGGTCTTATAAAGGGGAAAGTTATTACGTCTTGAATAAAACTACTTATCTAGGTCAGGAACCTAGGTCGGTAGCCTACCGTAAGTTCGGTGATGCTGGAAGGGGGTTTTAGGGGGTTATAATAGGGCGGAGCCGAACTTACAGCCAACACTGATTTGGGAAACGATAAGTGGCTAAACAGGTTTATAGAAATTACTTTCTAGGGGTTCTTTGTTGAGAGAAAATTGTAGTTCTTAGTCTTTTATTGTGATATACAAAAACTTTCTTATTACTACTCTGTGGCTGATATATACGTTATAAAAGACTATATATGGGAGGCAAACCCAGGTCTCGAACCAATCGATCCCAGCACGAATAAACATAATTAGACGTGTAGATACATGAGTTTGTCTCATTCATCCAAGTAAATATAAAGGTAGTTAAGCTGATTAATCGCCTTTGTAACGTGGTGAGCTATGCAGGTCAGTTCAGCTCCGCGACGAGACTGCTACGTTAACATTAGGTGCCGGATTGAAGAAATATTATGCCCATTAGTACACTCATATAGATTAGCGGCAGGATGTAAGGTGCAAGTCTAATTTATTTATATTAATAATTGGCGTTTTGGTCTTGATATACCTTCAGGAGACATTCGGACTTGGCGATATAAAGTGGACTACCCAAAATACACCTAGATTTATAGAATATCGCAAAGAACCACCACTAGTGAGACACAAGTTATATTTATCGTATCGGTTAACTAGGAGAACAATATAGTCGCTCCATTCCCTCATCTATAGGAACGATTTATAATCCAGACTCCCCCATATCACTAGAGATCCAAGAGCGAAGCATGGGCTCACAACCAGTCATACGCTTCTCGCGCTCTCACAAAAGACCGAACTCCTAGTCTAGACTTAGCCTATATGTATAGAAGAGCTATCTAATAGGCTATTTTAGTTTACCAAGACACTTCCCGCGGATGCGAAGGAATCAAGCCAGGATTCCAAATCGGGTAATATGCTAAATCCGACGAGTAGTATGGGAATCTCAGTGACTTAATTCCATTAAACCCGATCAGGGCTAGTAACTGATTAAGTCCGTTATAAGACCCGAGAACTCTAACACGGTAAGGAATACCTGGTAGAATTTGAATGCAAGATTTTCATTAGATTATGCGTGGAAGTCTATCCGCTGGGTACCGAAACATGATGTAAGTCGTGTTCATCCCGCGTATATAAGGCGGGCTCAAGGCCTACTTGTCTTGTCCCCATCGATGTAACAAAAGGCTTTCATATTAAGCAAACCCAAAACCCGGAAAATATACCAGTTAAAAAGAATTAATCCCATCCACCATGCCTCAATACAATTATATCAAACGGATAGCGATCGTTGGTGTAAGTGACAGCCTCTTCAGAGACGTATATCTTGTATCCAGGCTAATTTATTGTACCTACTGAACAGGCTACTGGAACGGTTGGGTCGTTCATCACCGAAGAGCTTTTAAAGCTTGGAAAACACGAGATTACTGCCATTACACGCAAGAGCAGCTCGGCCGCAAATTCTATTCCCGGGGGTGTGAAGGTCGCTAAAGTAGATTATGACGACGAATCGACACTGGTGGATGGGTTAAAGGGGCAAGATGTGCTCATCATTACTATGGATACGAGAGCCGCTCCAGATACCCAGTTGAAACTAATTCGTGCTGCCGCTGCCGCTAATGTGCCCTTCGTATTACCTAATGAATGGGGATGCGATATGGCAGACGAGGCCATGGGAAAGGATATCCTTATAGGCAACATCGAATTGTCTTCGCGAAAGCTCGTTGAGGATTTGGGAAAGAGTTCTTGGATAGGAGTAGTAACAGGGTTTTGGTATGAATACAGCCTTGGATTTGGAAAAGAGACATACGGTATGGAATGGAAGACGCGGACCTGGACGTTTTTCGACGACGGTGAGACTAAGATGAACACTAGTGTGAGTATAACCCGTGAAGCCTTGGTATGTTTATGAAATGCTAATACATAAATATGTAGACCTGGCCACAAGTAGGAAGAGCTGTAGCTAAGCTACTCTCTTTGCCAATTGAACCCGAGAATCAGGGGGCTCCAAGCTTATCGAACTACAAGAACAAATTTATATACGTGTCTTCATTCCACGTTAGCCAAAAAGACATGTTCGCTTCCGTTCTCCGCGCTACAGGCACCAAAGAGTCGGACTGGAAGATTGAGTATGAAAAGAGCAATGAACGGTTCCTTGAAGCGCAAAAGCGGCTTTTCAATGGCGATGCGCTAGCCTATCCTCAGCTTCTCTACAGCAGGGTCTTTCGGGACGGCTGTAATGATTTTGAGGGCAAGTATGGAAACCTCATCAACGATGATCTAGGTCTTCCAAAAGAAGATATTGATGAGGCAACTAAGGTCGCTATTGACCGTGCTGAAAAGGGGCTCAAGTACCACCAAGCAAAGTATAATTAAACATGCTTGATATTGTACATAGGGGCTTTATAATGCTGCCCACCAAGCTAGACCACTAGTCATACCTACATATATAGGTATATGTCTTCCCCTAATATTCACCGTTTAAACCATGCCCGGACTTGGTCTACCTAAAAGGGACCTTGATGGTAGGTCCATAGAGGGGAAGTTCGTTAAAGCATAATATATCGAACCCGCCACAGTACTAGGATCAATGGGCATATGTGGCCACGTTATAAAAAAGGAAATCGACACAGTGATTATCATCTCGCTCAGTACTCCTACTGCCATCCAGATACAAACCGTATGCGCCCAGAATTTTTCGGTGCATTTATCCAACGCGGTGCTCAAAAGCATAGGGAGGATCTCGGATAAGATCGAAGTAGCGCATACCAGTCCGAGATAGATGTCTCGGCGTCCAGGCGTCAGCGACGACCAAAGCCCGGTAAATGCATTATTCCGCGGTGTCATATATAAAGCCTCTCCATTATAGAGGCGAACGCGATGGAGTTGTTTATAAGGACTTAGAAACGCGACGGCTGGTGAACCTTGTTAACGCGAAAATTCAGGGGTTTTTAATATGCTATGATTAATTAGACTCACCATTAAAGAATAATCCCCATAATATCGAGATTATAACACCGACCGTCGTTAATGTGAACCGTAAAATACGCCATCTGCCCGCCATAAACTGTGTGTAGTCCTGGCCGTCTCCTGTAATGATATATATCATGAGGCCGATCATCACGCCACATAATAAGGCTAGAAAAGCCAGTCTCCCGGTCCATGTAAGAACGAAAAATGGCATTGAATTTACCCCTTTGTGTCGTCCTGGGGCTTTTCCTCTTCCGAAAGTAACCGACTTCCCAAATTTCTTCTGAGACTGTCCCTCGTTCAAGATAAGTATACCGTACCGGGAGACGCCGTTATCTTTAAAGTAATTCCTTAACGATAGTTAGCCGATTCGATTCCTTCAACCGGTTGGGTTTATTAAGGCTGCTTACAATGTGAAGGGCATTGCTTCGAAAGTCCCGTTCATATCGGCGTTCGTAATGCGACCGTTCTTCTCGCGTAAGCGACGCAGTATCGTGGTACGGAATTCGTGATCCGCCGCGAGATGTCTCATATGGAATAAACTCCAAGGGTTCCAACTTAACCCCGTTCCCCATTTCCTAAGAACAATCGCAGTAATCCCGACGAGGATTGTCATAATAGCAAGAAACACGACAGCGACTTGGGCTGGCACTGGATGGACACCAAGGACCATGACACAGGTAGACAAGTTTCCATTTGGTGCGGGACAGTTAGAACCGCTTAGGATAATACGGACGGACTCGGAAATCAGTGGGATTATAATCACGCTTCCCAGTAACAACAGTCCGGTAAGGCTAAGAAGCCATTGCCCGTTCATTAATGCGCGAAAGCGTGCTCTTATATTCGATATATTGGTAGTTTGGAAACATATGGCATCGGGGGCTAGCGCCCCTCCAGTTGATGTTAGTACGTGAAATGGATGATAAAGCCTCGCAGTATAATCCAGTATCTTGATTGGAATTGCCACAAGGATCGCGATAAACGTAGGGAGCATCAGACCTAGAAAATATTTCCCGTTTGAAATAGGGACAATATTTATCGCCTGTTTGTTTCCATTCGGCGAAACCCCTGAAGATGGAGTTACTAACTGCGTAGTGGTTAAGGATAGGGGGACAAGCTCGGTTTTCGTCAAGGTTGGTATACCATTCGCATCGAACATGGTAGTTAGCATAGGTGTCTCTGTGATTGCATAAGTCCTAGTAGCTGTCGGACGGCCATCTCCATCGTATAAGGTTTGCGCAGTTAGGTCAAGATAATAATCCTGAGTTCGTGTCGCACGGCCTTGATAGTCCGTGAGAACCGTTTGACTTGGGGGGTAAATAAATATGAGTGTACTAGTACTCGTGGGCTTTCCATGAGAATCGGTATAGACTGTTATTTCTGTAGATATTTGTCGTAAGACAGTCGCCGTTCGAGTAGGTCTACCGTGTGAGTCCGTATATGTGGTTACATAGTCTACGACTCTGTCATTTTGATGGGCCTTTATTCCCTGTAGGTAAGTGGTTACATAAACTTGACCGTCCCGAGTAGTCGAACTAACAACTGTTGTAATTATGGGCGGAGGAGGCGATGGTCCATCCGGAATGTTCGTAATCGTGGTGAAAGGTTCCGGCAATTCGGTTTCTGTTATTAACACGGGTGGTTGCGTCGAAGGAGCCAAAATGCTACTCGTCGTACTAGATGATGTCAACGAGGAGAAGCCCGAGGAGTGACCGATGTTTCCATCCGTAGTACTGGTTTTGGTTGAAATCTTGTCGCTAGTCGGGCTGCTTAGAGAAGTACTAGAAGTTCCGTTTGTGGTTTCAGCTGTTGTGGTGGCATCCGAGGACTGTGTGCTAGTTGAGCTAATTGACAAACGCGTAGTAGTTCCCGGTAGTTCCGGCGTGGTTTCGGGAGGCTCCGTAGAAGTTGAAGATGAAAGTCTTGTAGTTGAGGTTGAAGACGGTTCCGGGCCCGGCGGGAATGGTAGCCTCGAGGATGACGACGATGATGTAGAACTTGTAGATTGTGAATTCGATGGTACTGGTATTGGGGGATGACCTGAGTGACCTGGATCTAAGTGTCCTGGATGATCCGGTGTAGGCAATGGCGAGTGACCTCTCGTCGACGAGCTTCCATGAGGTCCAGAAGGATTCTGTGATCCTGGTGGACTGGTGGACGGAGGTATTATTAGTGTGGGCAACGTCACTGACGTAACTGGTGGAACAGTGGACATGAAAGGGAGTGTCATAGACAGGGTGAAGGGCGGTGGAAGGCTATTGTCTGATGATGAATCTGGTGGTGGTGGTGGTGGTGGTGGTGGCGGTGGAGGAGGGGGAGGGGGAGAAGGGGAGGCCTCTGATGTGGTCGTTGTAGGTGGCGGCTGGGGAGGCCTTATTGTAATTGGTATCGTGGTTGATGTTGATGCCCCGGTGGTTTCTGTACTGATCTCCTTCGTGGTTCCTACTTCGGCTGATGTTGTGGTTATTTGTGATATTACGCTTGAAGATGACGGAGCCTCCGTGACGGTATAAGATGTGGATTCGGTCGGTGCGGTGGTCGTCACTGGCCCAGTATCATTCTGGCGTCTAAACTGAGCTAGTTTGTGCCACGCGGACGCTTCACTTTCAAAGTAGGATCGAGGATGAACTTTTGCAGTATGTTCATACGTTTTTGAAAATAAGTTGATCCCAGAATCATTCGGAAGAAGTTGAATAGCGAGTTCAGCTAAAGCGACAAGGATCGCCAGACCTAACAAAAGGGCAACTAAGACTTGCCATCTTAAAAAAAGAGGTTTATAGTTCCTTTCCTCATATTTATTTTCTTCAACCATTCCCTCAGATCCACGATACCCAGTTCCGTACCGACTACCATCGTCATCATCGTCACGAAGCTCCCCAGAGGACAGGTAGGGAGTAGTAGGTCCGGAATAAACTTCTATTCCATGACCAGCTTTGGCACTTGATATTGGAGAGAGCCCTGCTGCCTCGGGGCCATAATATCCATCATTATACTCTACAAACTCCCTTCTGTCTGCTTCTTCATGACGCTTTACCGGTATGCTTAGATAATCACCGGCGATAAGTGTTGTGTCCGAAAAAGCAGGCGAGCTACGGATGCTTTCTTGACTCCTTTCTTGATGTGCAGCGCTTTGTCGAATCACTTGCTGCACTTGACTGCGAAAATCGTTTATAGTCCGTTTCCGCTGCTGTTTCTGTTCGCTGACTTGCTCCTCTTGTGGAATCGGGGCGAAACCACCACGGCGAATGCCGGACATCCTTCGACGGTCGTGAAGTGGCTCAAGAACTTTGCTACATTTGAAAAATAAGACGATTTCCTCAATCTCTAATAGATCTTAGAAGAGAGCGGAATTTCAAACCACTCTTTAAAATCCAACCCACCTCAATAATCCACCTATCATTACCCAGCTGTGTGGCTTAGGGGAGGTAATACTACCCCTCAGCAAGGTTACAAGTCTGTAATTCTATACCACTGTGATAGCGCGGATATTCGGATCAGGGTGGGATGGCAATATAGTCCGGGAATTTGTATGGTTCTATGCCCTAAATCGAGATGCAAGCTGACCAGTAGAACCAATAGTCGCATCTCACTCCCGTAAAGCCTGCCTAAAATAGCTCCAACGTGCATGTGTGATGCTATAAATTTGCTTAGATGTGTGACACCAAGTCCCAATTCGCGATGACAGCCCTTACCAACGTCGATATATACCATACCTAAGATTCATACCATCCATCTTATAAGGGTCTCGCCGACTAATAAATAAATGATCCAGCCAGAGCACCAATGATATTTTATTATAGGGATCATTGTCTGACAATGTCTTACCCTAACATGGAGGTAGTTGCCGGTAGAATATCCCATTCCCTTGGACACTATTATGTATAAAAAATCTTTACGATACCTAATGTCATGTCAATATTATTACCCTGAGTTATACCCTCTTGCCCATCTCATATTTTCATACTTTTCGTGGATGATTTTGAGGGTAACTTGGACAGTGGGCACTTGAGATCGCATAAGAATATAAGACTAAAATAGCGGAAATTTGCCACCACAAGCGCCCTTATAGCTCAGTGGTAGAGGTATGTAACCACCCCAAATTTCAACCTTTAGCTTCAATCAAGCTGACTGTCATGTGATCAGCGTTCCACTCGTAACACGTGATCGCTATGTGATTTGGTGCAATTCGAAATGGAGAGGTCCATCGTTCAATCCGGTGTGAGGGCAGAACAATTTCTTTTTTTCCCCCTTTTCCAAACTTTTTCTTCAAATTCTTCAAATTTTAGATCTGAGAGCTATTAAATCTTACCCTTTAATGGAAATGATTAAATTTTATAATTAATCTTTCTATATATACGATATATTGTTCTGTGGTTGCTTCCGTATGATGGGGGCGGCGACCCGGAGGTGGGGCGACGGTGGGGTTATGAATAGCTTCATATACCACCCTTTCCATCGCTTTCACAGTTCGGCGCCGCCTCGAAAAGCCTACTTCATTTTCCTACCTTCATTATATTAAATAAAAGAAAGCTTGCATATCTATAGGCATTCTACTATCTCCCCTTCTCTATTCCGTTACTGAACCTTTTCTTCTAATATTTTGATCTCTTAGTTAGTGATTATTATAGCATATCGGATTTCATGTATTTTTTTATTTTTTTTCATTTTATATTTTACAAAAATTATAGTCCTAATGCAGCTACACGCCTTAATAATAAATTACTTACTATAGACAGTGAACTACACGAGGAGCGTGGCTATACCTTCCCAGCGCAATTCCGGGAATCTATCACTGAAATTATATTCCATTTCCTTCGAAGCTTTCAAGCCCTCAAAAACTTATTAAAGGATCCTCTATAGTGACCAACAACTGTTCTTACTATGCTTGCTCCTTTGCTTGCCAGATCCATAATTCCCGTACGTTTCAACAATTTCAAGAGGACTACTTATTTCAGCGTCACCGACGCCGTGAGTTATTGATTATTACCCAATTATATATACATAGCTGCGAGGGATATCGATCCCGTCCCATCACAATCATCTGCTGCCAACTGACACATCACATCACCATGGCCAAATCGTATGCCGTAAGTACACGCTCGGAAATTCGTAGTCATAATTGGTGCTAAGGCCAATCAGGAAGCTGTTCGACTTCTCTCTACCCGTTCTCGAGACTGGATTCGAATGAATTGCTCGGAACTATCTCGAAAGCCTCGACCTAACAATTATTATATGACGGAGTGGCTCCGAGTGCTGGGACACGTATGCTACCAAGAGCAATATTGCGCTCTCTTGCTAATTGGGAACAGGATTTAGAAGGGTTTGATACCATCCATGTCACCGGCACGAAGGGCAAAGGGAGCACATGCGCTTTCACGGAAAGCCTCTTACGAGCCCATCTTCAGCGAAACGGAGTGGATGCCAAGACTGGGTTGTACACCTCGCCTCACTTGGATACAGAGCGAGAGCGGATTCGCATCAACTTTCAGCCAGTCGCGGAGGAAGTATTTGCGAAATACTTCTTCCAGATTTGGGACACTTTGGAGCAAGCATCGCCCCCATTCCAACCCAGTTATTTGCAGTTGCTCATGTTGTTGTCGATACACATCTTTCGGGGTGAAGGGGTAGATATCGCCGTTTATGAAGTCCACGCTGGTGGCCGATACGATGCGACCAACATATTTCCGAGCCCCGTGGTGTGTGGCTTTACTCCTATAGGCCTAGATCACATTCCCTTACTGGGCCAGAATGTGGTAGATATCGCGTGGCACAAAAGTGGGATCATGAAGGCGGGCGTGCCTGCTTTTTCGGTTCTGCAACAGACGGAGGTGAAGACGGTCCTTGAGGACGAGGCTGCCCGCGTGGGTTCTCCGTTGGCGTTCGTCGAAACTGTGCATCCTTTGAGCCCAAGGCCACTAGTGGCTGCCGAATCTATGAATCTGTCCTTGGCTATCCAACTCGCAAATACATACTTATCCCACTCAAACGAAATCTTGACCGAAGGGGATATCGTCAATGGTATCCATCAATACCGATGGCCAGGTCGGTTTGAACTCATTGAGCATACGCCTTACCGTTGGCATCTTGATATCGCACACAACGAAACCAGCATCCCGGTGGCGTTGGCCTGGTTCCGGGAGTCGGTCGAGGGATACGAAGTGAAAGGGGCACGATACCCGCGGATTTTGGTATTTGGAAGTCCCGTGGGCCGTGACATTGCTAAACTCGTGGGCCTTATCGTTCAGTTCTGCGAGGAGCACGAATTCTTCTTCGATACAATTATCTTTACGGCATACAAACGGCGTGTTGATGGAGCCACTGTGGGCCTGGAAGCGGCTCAGCAAGACACAGCTTTGAAAATCATGAGTAAACCACCTGCCATACTGCGGACAGCCTCTGTTCGGGAGGCGCTGGCGACGGCTCAGCGCCACGAAGGCATGCAAACCTTGGTGACTGGCTCTTCTCACCTTATCTCGAACGCCCACTCTCTCCTCGTGTCGAAAAGTCTACTCTAATAGCCGCTTCCATAGTTTCCGTTCAGGAGCACGAGTTAGTAAATAGCTGAAGTTGCCGCACTCGGAAATTATTAAATCTGCAATGTTGATCTATCAGCCTTCTATCCCAATCCCCAATCCATTGATAATCTGCACACGCCCTGTAGTATACTTACCTGTACACCCGTCACATTAGGGGCGTACGCCCTTCCAGCGTTATGAACCCAAATCGAAAGCAGGGTAAACAACCTGACCCAAAGAAGCCCTCGGGATATAAATGCGCATTTTGGAGGCACCGACGGCCTCCTGTGCTACAACCCTCGTAATACATCTTAGTTGCTTTGGTTCCATAATATTGGCGTACCAATTCTTTACAAACCACCGATTCCACGTGAATAGCCCTATGACCTCCACAGGATTCCACAGTCCGAAGAAGATCAAAGTTCGCTCCATTAAAAAAGTAGTCGTACACAAGTATTGTACTATTAGAAACTGAGACATGGGAACTGGGCAAAGCACATTTATCTAGAGATCATGTGGCTAGACGGACGGTGACCCTAAAGAACACGATAAAATTCCACATAGGTGGCGCCATGATTGAACTCCCTGATTATAATGAGTAGACGAGCATATCGAAGAAGTTGCTTATAAATGTGACTATGGGCAAGGGCAGCAGAAGAGCTCACTTCAAATACGTTTCCTTACTTTATTATTTAAATTTAGACACCCGCTCTATTTCATCACTTAGGTGAAGCGGACCCGTTGTTTGGGTAGCCGGAACACGTGGTATAACTTCATTGTAACTTATAATAGGACCGGCTATAGATTCCCCGTATAACGAATAATAAGAGGCCAGGCTCTCAAACAGAAAACTCCAAATCCGACGACGTTACCCCGGGCTCTTCGCATTCTAGTCTCGGTATTAAATGCACAACTCCACTAAATATAAACACCGAGCAACAACATGAGCGATCCCTTATACCACTATTGTACTAATGTACAGATGTCGACTTGTCGTTCTAGTTAGTATATGCTCCCATATTCACCAAGTAGGTACCTAGTTTGCATGAATATTGCCTTTAATGCCATCGAGGGGCTCCCTACAAAATCATAATCTTTCAGGGATGATAGCAGAATGAATATCGTATTTCCAGTGCTATTCTCTCAAGTTACTACACATGCCCCTATGTGGATCCGCCCCCATGTTAGACTGCTAGAGGTAATAGTTGCTTTTAGCTCTGTCGAGCACACGATGACAATGATGAACTCTCTGTAGAAGATTCGCCGGATTCTGCCTGTCCTTTCTCCTCTCCTTCATAAGAGCTATCAAGACTAGTATCCCACATTATCCCAGTTCCATTGCAAGTTTCGCATTTCTTAACCCTATACACTTTGGTTAATTCAACTTCCCTTATAGGGTTGGTGATGATCCCGACCTACAATCTAGACGTTCCGAGGCACGAGGGGCATGAATATGGCATTCGACGATCGGGTCCAAATCCATAGATTTCCCTGTCTTCGGGAGTTGAGTGCGAAGCGTCACTTCTAGGCTGCGAGTCCATGGTGGAAAATATTGGCTTAATTCAGGAAGTGGCTTTCACTTTTTGTTGGTAGTTGGTATCAGAAGTCTTGCTCGTGTTGCCTGGGACTTTTAACCATATGCCTAACTCTATAAACCGCGCGGAGGTCCTTTATATACTTAAAACATTCCGTGGAATGCTATGCATAACATCATCCTATACTAAAACCAATGTGGAAATTAATAGTTCGCAATGTTAAGCAATTTTGTGCCCCCTTGTCGTACTTTTACTTCGTAGGTAGGTATATACACTCAAGTGTAAAACTCCAAATCGATTGTAGTATCAGACAGGATAATCCCCGCACGTTTACGACTGGAATATCAACCTAGACACTCACATAATTCTTGTGGCGTGTTGATCTGGGATCTTTTGAGCCATCACAAGCCGTATCACTTTGCAGCCCATATCAGACATCGAGGCCGCGATCGCCCGTCGTAAACAAACTGTACAACACATGTACCCAGCAACCTTGCTCAACTTTGAAATCTTGCATGTTCCTGCTTCTCGTTGCGTATGATCCTTCTACGCCACTGTTACATGTTGATAGAATCCAAGAAGGTTTGTTGATTCTTCTCTTATGATCTGATACTTCCTTCTCGAGAGCCTACTGCATAGTATGTATAATAATAAATTTAACGATGGCTGATTGGAGATTAGGCAATGTGCCGTATTAGCTGCCTAGTGTCCTACGGATTGTTACTTTTAAGTCGGTCGATCAGCTGCAAGTAGCCGCAAGACGGCTGAAGGTGTTAGCGTCCTACGGCGACACGTCATGGATGCGATGCTTATGAACTGTGATAATGAAATTATGGCGCTTATTGGCGGAAGCCTCGTCCGCCTCAAAATTGGAACTAAAATCTAAATTGTGGCGTTCTGTGTTCCCATCTTGCATTAAATTCGACTTGTACAATAACTTGGCGCCGGAAACATATTGGCAAACATCTTCTTTCACGATTGCGATAGCTTCGACTCGACTACCCGCGCTACCCAGAATGCGAATCTCTCTTTAAGGGGTTAGCTAGCAGTCTTGTCTTAGCCCCTGACCGTAATACTCTGTGGCAAGTTCCGCTTTGTCGGAGCCATGCTATAATGCATAACATACGTAAGGCAGTTAGTTAAATATTATAAGTTAGAAACATACCCGCGTACCTCGGTATACGAGGCGAGTAATGGAGCAATGTGAATCTTGGCCATTTATTTTATGTATCATACAATTAGGCATAAAAATATTCAAATCCCAGAATCAAACAATGTCCACACTCAGACTTCCTTGTAATCTTTAACACATTATTATATGCTACCGGTTCATAGTCAATATCCCTAAGCTCCATACGCCGATGACTTTACTGAGAAATTCCCACATATCCTCAGAATCAAAGTCGCGTTTTTAGCCCTTCTTTGTAGACTTCGTACCCGGGTCTCAGCCTCCTCCAAATATTGATAACACAAACTCGAGGGCTTTAGCGCTAGAAACGCCCCGTGCGTCTTCCACATGTTAGTATATCTCGATTGCCGGACTTGAACTTGCCACTCATTGCTGAGGTCATGCCCCCATGGATTGGGTAGATCGTTGACTTACGGCGCAGTGAGTGAGTTAATATATTTAAGCAATACTGTGCTTGATAGACTTTTTGCTTTTTTTATGGACTCGATCTCTTGAGTGGACTATCTTGACGCTACCAGCCGAGATATTGGATATCTTTATGGGTGTGGCAAGCTGAACTATATCGCTTGACGGAAGGACAAGGGGGCTGGCCAAGACAGCCGCCATGTCCTATTCCCAAGCTTGGAATTAGCATTTGGTATTGATTTGGAATAGTTAGAAGCAACGTAAAACATTGTTATGTTCTTCGCATCAAAGTTTCCTACCTTCGCTATCTTTTTCTACTTGGCATCGACTTTTGTCCATACCGCGATTGCTTGTGGGCTGGCGTGGGCGCGCACCTTTTTGTGAATCAGATAGAGCTATCATGGGCTTGAAAGTAGATATCCTTGGTGGCATATTTATGGAATTATTTGGGAACTATTATGCTATGATCTGCTCTAAGGGACAGCTGAAAATAACAGGTGTCGGCTCTACCCTTTCTGTGTAGAAAGGGAGAGTTTTGCGGTCTAGTAGAGCAACGTTAATACCCAAGAATATTTAAATACACAGACGAGCGCTTCTAATAAACGCACGTATAACTTTACGTTCCGATAATCGCCTATGGAGTAGCATCGTCATCGGTTGAGGATCATTTTAATACGTAGAAACTGGTCCCTTAAGAAATAGGGGTATATGAAGAAGTGCGGGTTGTACCAAATATGGGTTTTCTAGGCGTTATAAGTGGCTTTGTTAGCACAGACTCACCGCTAAAAAATCGCAGATCTACGTCTATCAAATTAAATTGACCCGCTCTACCACTTGTATGTGTTTCCCCAGGAATTAATGTTTCAATACGAAGTGCGCGTATTGTTGCTATTCTTTTGCTCTTGGAGTCTATGGAGATTGTAACTCATGATCGGCAAATAGTCAGTTGTCGTGTGCTAGATATGCACCAACATCTTGATCCGCGAATAACTATTGAACAAGGCACCGGAAGCCCTCGATTCTTATCGTAGTCTAGGCGCTTTGTTCAGTTCTGGTGGTATCCCAGGCGCTCGTACTATTTCCAAATCAGTGCAACACTTCAAAGTAATGATAAAGACAGAAACACAATACAGACTTATAATACCAGTTGTTTAATTCTACTCCCGTCGCGCAACCCGCATGCCCGTGGGCAGATGGTCCGCAACGGCTTACACTCTGACCGCTGTCGTCGACTTGTTCCTATACGGAAGTCTCGAAGAGAATAGTTATGGTATGACCCGGTGACTCGTGGTCGGTAACTCGACCGGGAAGAAAAGCAGAGGATCGCATACCTAGATTCGGAGATCTCGCATTCGAGGATTTATTCTAGAAGGCTATCAGGCACCCATTTTCGCGAACCCTTCCATGAAACCATGGAACGGGAGCGGAACAATTCAGCAGCTAATCCCCGAGCAAAGAGGATCGCCGGCCGAGAACTCAGTGGGCGCTACAGCGCGCAAATAAGCCGGGTTCGGTGTAATCCTTGCCGCTAAATTCCAGCTGGCCGGATCCCTTGACATCTCTGTCAGAATAATAGGTAGGTAGACTAAGCGCGCAGGGCTACACACTCCAGGTAACTAGGTTAAATATATAATAAGCTCAAGACTAAGAGGTAGTTGATGTTCTCAAGTGGTTATTCTATCTTAGATTATATTATTTTTCTCAATTATTTCAAAAGCCACCTGGTTGTTACTCGGGTAGTCTTTGATAAACTGCCATAATGAAGTTGATTATTTCCGGTGCCACAGGTTTCGTGGCCAAAGAACTCATACGACAAAGTCTAAGCAGGAGTGAAATTACGTCCATCGTGGCCCTAGCTCGCAAGCCGGTATCAGCTCCCGAGAGCCTTCCGCCTAACATAGATTCTTCTTATTGGAATATATGTGGCTGATATATAAGGATATATGTTGGATTAGTAAGCCTAAAAATAGCGTGGAAAAATTCTTTCCTTTGTAATAATTCTATAAAAGGCCTCATCATTTTATTTTTAAAATTTTAATAATAATAATAATAATTTAAATTTTATAATTATAATTTTTTTTTGTGTATAGTATAATAATTAAGAGTTTTAATTATATCTTAATATAAGTATATAGTTAATATTAATCTAATTATATTATATAAATATATATTTAATATAATTGTAATTATATTTAATTAAATAATGTTGTTTAAAAATATTATAAAAAAAAGTTAATTATTTATATTTAATAATTGGGAAATATAGAATTAAACTTTTATAATTTTGGCCTATAATTTAAATATATGGGATTGGTTGAATTTAGAAAATTCCAATTTAATAAGGAAACCTTTATTTTTTTTAATTTTTTAATTAATATAATTAAATATTAAAAATTATAAAATTAATTTTAAAAATTTAAATAATTTATTAATTTTTAAAAAAAATAGATAAAATAATGTAACAAATATATCTAACAATTTTATTATAAATATTTATTTTTATAATATAAATTAATTTATATTAATTAAAAAGTTTTGTTATAATGAAGATATATAGATATATATATGAATTATGGTTTTGTATAATATTGAGTGTAATAAGTTAATTTAATTTTTAAATTATATAATAAAAATTATATTAAAATCCTATTAAATATTAATTTTATTTTTAATTTAAAATATTTAAAAGAAATATATTATTTTTAAAAAGATTTTTAATATTAATTTTAATAAATATAAAATGAGAAAATATTATAAGAAAATAATAATATTATTTTTAAAATAATTTAAAGATTAGGAGGAATGGATTATTTCTTAAAAAGTAATTATATTATATAGAGTAAGTAAGAAATTTATTATTATTATTAATTTATAAGAATAATTTTTAATTATTTTATAAATAGTAATATTAATGTTTTAAGAATAGGTATTTATTTAAGTAATAATATATTAAGAGAAAGTTAATAATAAAATATTAATTTTTGGAAATATTATTTATTTTTTTAAAAATTATATTTATATTATAAATATAAATTAAAAGGGAAAAGGAAAGATTTATAAAGGTATTTTTACTATTTATTATAAAAATAATAATATTAATAATTTTAATAAAGAAAAAAATTTTTACAAAAAAAAACCAATTAAATAAAATAAATAATTAAATAAGTATTAAAATAATTTAAATAAATAAAAGAAAAATGATATAAATATTAATTAATATTTATATTCATTAATATACAAATATAGGTACAATAAGTATAAAGTTTATTTAAATTTTTATAAAATTGAAAAATGTTTTTATATTATTAAATTAAAATATTTTAAATATTTTAAAATTAATATATAATTTGATGTATTTATATAAGAAAAAATTAAACATAATCTTAAACTAATAGTAAAAGTGAAAACTTTTAATAATTTTAAAAAAAAAAAAAAATAAAAATAACATAATTAATTAAAAAAATAAAAATTAATTATTAAAATAAGTAATAATTTTGGAGTTAAGAATAATATTTATAATAAATATTATAGGTATTATTTATAATATAAATTACTATCCCTTAAAAAACTTAATTATATTAAATTTAAAAATTATAATATATATTTTTAATTAAATATTAAAATTTATTAATTATAAAAAAGTTTTTTTAAAAGAATATATTATTATTGGAGATAATAAAATCTAAATATTAAATTATAAATATATTAATATTAAAATTAAATATATTAATAATGTTATAAAAATCAAATTTTTAAATATAATATATTATTTAAATTTCATTTATAACTTTATATTTTTATAAGTTTTTAAAAAGTAAGGGTATTAATGGGATAATCACCAGAAACACATTTATTTAAAATTTTAAAATAATAAAATCATAATTAAATTCATTAATTATTTTAATTAATTCATATTTAAGGATATTTCTTTTAAAATATTTAAATTAACATTCTATATATAATATAATAAATTTAATTAGAAAAGGCAAATATTAATAGTAAATATATTTAGATGATATCTAAAACTAGGATATTTAGGCTTGTAAGCATTAGAAAACCTTATTGAAACAAATATTGAAATTTGAATTAAAAAAATTAAAATAATTAATTATAAAATATATATTATTATTAAGGTTAAATATTAAATAAATTAAGTATTTAAATATATTAATAAAATCCTAAAAATAAAATTAATTTTTAATTTTTATAATATTAAAAAATTAAATAATAGCTTTATAAATCTATTATTAATTATAAATTGGTAAATTAGAATGATATTTAATTATTATTTTATAAATTAAATGGTAATATTAATTATTAAAATTTTAAAAAATTTTATTAATATTTTAAAGATTTAATATGATATTATTTTAAAAATTTGGGAATTTAATTGAGAAATTATTAAAAAAAAATTAGTAATTTGTATATACTTAAAAAATTTATATATGAAAATTGAACTTTCAGTAATTTATACATAAGTTTAAAATGGTACTACCAAATGCTTGGGAAGTGTGATTAAGGATAAGATAAAAGCTATAAGGGTATATTCAAAATTATTTTATTTTTTATAATTTAAAATTTATAAAATAATAATATATTTATATAATTGAATATTATAATATAAAGTAAATTGATAAATATTATATAATTGATTTTATATATATATTAATATAAATAATAATTTTATAGTTTATAATTAAAAATTTTAATAAAATTATTTTTAGATATATAGTTATAAAATTTATATTATAGTAATAATAATATTTAAAAAATTAAATAAATTAAAAAAATTTAATCCCAAAATATGAATAGATTTTTTAATAAATTATATATTTATAAATATATATAAAATTTAAAACCTATATATTAATAAAGTAGTGGAATTAAAGGATATTATATTTAAAGAAGATAAAATTTTTGACAATAATTTCCAAAAATTATAAAATAAATTTAAAAATAAATTGGTAATTTATAAAATAAATTAATATAATAATTTATTAAAATCTATTTAAAATTCCTAACCTAAAAAAAGAATAAATGTATATAGTGATGTTTAAATAAATCCTTTAAAACAAACTAAGGATATGGATATATTGAACATAATTAATAAGTTAATAGAACTGGATAGGCTGCTGGATAAAAAAGATAAAACTTTTATTATAAGAATTAATTACTCTTATATAAAAGTATATTTTTATTCATTACTTTTTTTGGATAATTTTTTGTTGGTAATTTTATTTATTATTTATATTAAGACATTAGTAACCCTTTATATCATTTTTAATAATAAATATCATATACTATAAAAAGCAATATTTTATATTAATTCCTTAATAAATAAGATTAGTATGTATAAAAAATATGTAATTAATAAAGTAAAAATATTAAAACTTACCTATTAATCCTTTTAATATAATAAAAAAAATTTAAGTAATTTTATTTAAATATTCTTAATAAAGATTAATGAATATAAGAAAATATATAGAAGAGATTTATTAGAACCTTTAAAACAACATTTAGATATTTAGAATTATCTATTATATAAAATATTTTAAAAAATTAAATGAATTTACTTTAAAAGTTATATTGATATGTATACCTAAGAAATTATATTGTAATTAAATAATTGATGTAAAAATAAGTAGGTGTTTGAATATATATGGGTTTATATTTATAAGATTAATAAGTATAATTTTTTCCAATAATATAAAGTATATTTGGTAGTAAAAGGAAATTAATAGACAATTAGTAACAAAAAAATTTATATCTTTATATTCATTAAAAAATCTTTTTGGATATTAATAATAATAATAGTTAAATATAATTTTGAATTTATATAATATAATATAATAAATGTATTTATAAATATAAAATTTAAAAGAAATATATTTATATATATGTTTTAAAAATATTAATAATTAAAAAAAATATTTTATATTATTAAAGTATTTTATAGTTTTTAAGAATTGCTTTTTTTTTAATAATAGGAATTTTTATAAATTCTAAAAGAATTTGGTTTTATTTTAATATTTTAAAAATTATATATATTTATTAAAAATAAAATTTTTTTTTTTATATATATGAATAATATTGTTATAATATATTAAAAAAAAGTTAAATTAAAAGTTAAATTAATTATTTCTAAATTTAAAAAATAATATAAATTAATTAGAAATAATGAATTATAATAATTTTTTAAAATTAAAATAATTTAAAATTAAGTATAGTATTAAATTTAATTAAATTAATTTATTTATATTAATAAAATTATTAATTTAATAAGAATAGTTAAAAGAATCTTTAAAATATCTATAATAAAAAAAAAGTTATTATTTTATATAAAAATGGTTTTACTTTAATTAATATAATAATACCAACAAAAAATAAGCTTAATCTTATACATTGTAGTGATTATTTGGCTTGATATTATATTTGCTTACTTAAGGTTAATCCAATTCAACTTAAATCCAAACCTAAAATATTATATAGTAGTTGATTAAATTATATAATATCTTTAATATATATAAGGATATGCTTTAGAATTAAATGGAAATAACATTTTTGAGGTTGTTAATAATGCTTTATTTGTTGATAATATGGTTGATTAAAAGAATTTATAAGTATATATAATAAAATTATTTGGTGGAATAATTGGTTGAAGAATTAGTAAGTAAAATATAATTATTACTTTTATTATTAAAATTGAATTATTTGTTTTGGTTTAAATTATAAAAGAAGGATTTTATATATTATGGTTGATTAAGGATTTTGAAATTAAATTTAAAAATCAAATTATACTTTTATTATGTGATAATAAGTAGATAATTGAATTAATTATTAAAAATGTTAAAAAACTCAAAATGAAGTTGAGGTACGTAGATATACACAATTATTGGCTTAAATAAGAAGTTTAAAAAGGTTATATTAAAATTGATTATGTTAATTTAAAAGATATAAGTGCAAATAGGTTTATAAAAATGTTATTAAAAGAAAAATATACCTATTTTAAAAAATAAATAAATTTAGTAGATATTTTAAATTATTTAAAAGTTAAGGTGTTTAAAAATGTGGATAAAGTGATATAATGGAAATAGGAAATGAATGAAGAAATTATTAAAAAAGTATGATTAGAGGAATATATCAACTTAAAAATATAAAAAAATTATATTTTTAATATTATATATTTTAAATTTACTTGTTAATTTCATTTGGAGGAATATGTTGGATTAATAAGTTTAAAAATAATGTGGAAAAATTCTTTCCTTTGTAATAATTCCATAAAAGGCTTTACTGCTTTATTTCTAAAATTCTAACAATAATAATAATAATTTAAATTTTACAATCATAATTTTTCCCTGTGTATAGTGTGATAATATAATATACCCTACATCTGTAATTTTATATATTATAGATATACCTATCTATTTTTTAAAATAAATTTGATAATATAAATAATTTATTTTATATATATATTTTATTTTATTAGGTTATAAATCCAAAAACTTAATCAAAAATTAATTTATTTTAATTAAATATATTATTTAATTTTATATTTAATATTTTATTTATAAAATATATTTAATTTAAATTATAGTAACTTCCATTATATATTTAAATAAAAAAAGTAAGAAAATAGAGATAAAAAAGAATTCTAAAATGTTGAAATTTAAAAGATATTAAAGGTTAAAAACTATAATAAAAAATTCTTTATTTTTTACAATTATCCTTAACATTAAAATACTAATTTAACCTTTTATAAAACCATTATTATATTAAAGTGTATATTAATTAATAATAGTTTTAAATTTTATTTTATTATTTTAAAATATATATTATAATATTATTAAAATTTTTAAAATATAAAATAACAATTTCAATAATATTATAAATTATTATTTAATTATTTAAATAATATATTTTAAAAACAATATTGTAAAATAAATAAATAAAATAATAATAAAATATAATTTAAAAGAATAACCATTATAAAAGATATTATTTCTTAAATACTTAAATAAAAATAATTTTCTATATTAATTTAAAAATTAAAATAATTATAAATTAAAAATTTTATAAAAAATAATTACCTTAAAAACCCTAATTATCTACTACTAATAACACCATTAAAATTACCTTTATTAAATATTAATAATATATTATCAATACCTTTCCCAAACAACTTAAATATAAACTATTTTAATTTTAAAATCATTATCCCACAAAATTCACCACAACATTCTAATACTTCATCCAAAATACCTATTCCAAATTTATTAAATAAAAATTTAGATATTAATTTAATAATAATCTTAAATTAAATTACATATTTTATAATCATATTAAATTAGGTATTTAAATTATTTAATCTATCAACTATAATAATAAAATAATTCTATTAAAATAAATTAATAAAAATCTTTAAAATATTACAAAACCCCTTTTAATATTTTACCAATAATTTTAAAAATAAAAATAAATATTATAATCTTAAATAATATTATTAAATTAAAATTAATAAATAAATAATTAACATTTAAAAAAATATATTTAATTATTTAATAATATAAAAATATAAAAGGATATTCTTAAGAAATACTAACAAAACAATTTCAATAATAGAAGCAAAAAGAACTTTTAAAAGTTTTTTATTAATCAAATAATGTAAAAAAATCAAATTCTAATAAGACCAATAAAACAAAATATGTAAATATATAAGGTACCATTTAGAAAAGAATTTTAAAAACATAATAACCAATAAAAATATTATAATTAAATTTTAAAAAACCTTTAAAAAAAATATAAACCATAAAAGAATATAATATTCCAAAATCTAACATTTAAATAAAATATTATTTTATTAAATTCTAAAAAATTAATTATAACACTATTATCAAAATTACAATAATTTTAAACCAATTTTAAAAAATTAAATTAAACTTACATAATTAATAAACTTTATTTAATTAATAAATTTTTTAATATTTTAAAAAATAATTACAACATATTTCTTACCACATTCTTCTAAAATCATAATATTATTCCTTTATAAAATAATATTAATTAAATTATTAAAATTATTATTAATATTAATAATATTATTAAATTAATTTAATAAAAAAAATAAATTTAAAAATTTAAAAATAAAAATAATAAAATAATTCTAATTAATTATTTTAATAAAGGCAAAAAATATAAAAAAAAATTAGGTTTTATATATATCTATTATGTAATTGTAAGGCATTACATTATAACCCACAATCTTATTAAATATTTTTAAAAATATTTAAAATTATAATTACAAAATTAACGAAACAATATAAAAAATAAACCTAAAAAAGTTAAAAAAAAAGAAAAAGAACCTATTACTATAATGTTAATCTATAAAGACTCCTAAAATACATCAAAGCTTACAGTTATTATAACATTCATAATATTTAATAATATTATAATTAAAATATTAATAAATTTATTAAAATTAAATATTTTATTTAGATTTTTTTGGGGATATTTATTTAAGAAATTAAAATATAATATATTAAATAAGGTATAAGGTAATCAAATATAAAATATATTAATAAAATTATTAATTTCTATAATTACCCTTATATTAAATTATATACCTACTAATTTATTTATAATAAAGATATTAAAAACTTTAAAATTTATAATTATAAATAAATTTAAAATTAAAAAATTAATAATTAAATTTAAAAAAATAATTATAATTAATAATAATTATAATTAAACTAATTATTAT
>MU623542.1:0-47101 GCA_025201765.1 Daldinia sp. FL1419 | reverse complement strand
ATATTTAATTTTAATTTATTTTAATTTATTTTTTCAAATTTTATTTTTATTATTATTTTATTTAAATTATTCAATTTGTTGAAAAAAAAAATTTTAGTTTTTTTAGTTTTTTTAGTTAGTTTAGTTAGTGCCAAGATTAATTTAGTTAGTTTAGTTAATGCCAAGATTAGTTTTAATTTTTTTAGTTTTAGTTTTTAGTATTTTAGTTTAGTTAAATTGTGGGTTTTAGTTACTAAACTAACTAATTTTGCAACCCTGATTGTGGTGCCCCGCAGGGGTGCCCTCTTGTTTGTCTTGTTTAACTCCACGAAGCATAGCTCCTGAGGACACCATTGGTCGAAACTTTTTAAGCCATTAATCCATTACTCAAATAACTAAGCCATTTTCAAGCCTTTCTTTCTTCTTCTCCAATCAAGTGCAGAATAGCTTTATGTACACTAGTTCGCGCTACCAGAGATACTAGTACATTGGCATATTGCAGTACATATGGACGGACATACATACATAGTGTAATTACCTACATACATACATGTATCGTGAGGTGTCGGTATGCATATGCACGCTTGTTACACGCTGGCTCTCTATTGGTCCATCATCTCTATTTTCAATGTGTTATCGGGAATAAAGTTCAATTTAAGCGCGTTACCGGGTCCCTTTGTGTGACCTTCCGATCCTTTGGATGGTAGGTACTAGGTAGTGGACCTTCGCTTGCATAACTTTGCTTGAATTACATTGGTTGGCCAAGTTCCAGAGGCTCTATCTTTTCGCATGATAGAGAGGTACCTACATGACGTACCAGGATAATTTATAACTTCAAATTCAATAAATCCTTTGTTGTTGGCACGATTAAATTAGAAGAATCGTAACTAAGGTAGTTTGGTTACGATATAGGACGTCGCGTCATTTTGATACCAAAACGCCCAATGGAGGCTCTAACTCATGTTCCGAACCCCGTCTCAAATTTTGCCTTGATCGTACGCTTATTTCATGGGGTTTCCATCCCAGAACAATGGTCGTAGCGGTCGCGGCGATCATAGCGATCCCCACCTTGTTGTATCATATCGTATCAATTTGCGTATAAATAAATGATACCTACCTACCTATGTAATCTCGATTGCAATAGGCACCGATTTAAATCGAATGTCAAGTCCTTGTATGTACGCGCATAAGGCAATTTTATGTAGTAATGACGGATTGGGATCCTTCATGTACCGGCCGAGCCCGGCCATCACCACCGCTCCGCTCGCTCCGTAACATGGTCATAAAACCAATTGAAGCTCTGCCAAGCTGATAATGGCGTGGTCCAAAATGAAAATGCGGCTAGGGGTAATTTCGCGTCTGGCACCGTTCCCATTGTTTTTGTATGTATGCGTGTGATCACTATGCAGAAAAAGTAAGAGCAAAATAACAAAAACCAAAACGGAACAAAAGCAGAATCAAAACTTGATTTATCGCAGTCTTTGAAGAGCTGAAGATGTTGATCAAAAAATGATTTAGAATATGGATTGTTTGAAGACGTACGTAGTTCTACCGAGTCATTTCGACGTCGTAAATATGTATAGGTACCTAGGTACCTTATTAGTACTCATCGGGCCATGTCCACTTGCGTGCGTCTATTAATTGTACATGCATTAAGTACATATCGTAGCTGCCCATATATGCGGTGGATAGCTGTCATTTTAACAGACTCCCCTAGCATCCCTGGAGCAGCAAAGCAGGCGCGGAACCTATGGTCTTGCATTGTGGGGAACGGATCCGTCGGAAGGGAGGGAAGGGAAAATTTAGGAGCGTTAGGTACTAACCTACTAATGTTAAAATGGCTCGCGAGAAAGTAAAAGAAGGCGAGAGTTGCCCGATAACCTTGGGGAATTAAGGGATTGGTGTAACTGATTCGGGTAGCCTAGACGTTTATTACGGTATTACGGGAAGGACTTTTCTTCATCTTACAGTCAGACCTGACTCTTACTAATATGACATTATCTACCAAGTTCATTAGCAGATTAGGTAGTGCAGCCCAAGCCTAACAAGCCCTGGGGGTGACCTGTCAGCCCTGTCTGGGACCTTGGGTCCTGGGAGGCCTGTGGCGATCTTTAAGGTTTTTGTGAAACTCGCAATCCATACGGTAGCTCTAGACGGTACTGTGGCTGTATGGGGACTTCCAATGTCATGGACTAAGATGGACCAATAACGGTAGCGACAACGGTTGTAACAACGGTATTACCTAACATATTCAAACTAATTTAGATCCACATTTCGAAACTCTGCCATCTAAATCTAGCTAAATCTAATTGCTCTCGCGCCTCCTAAATTTGATCTTCTTCCTCCTTGTCTCTTCACCTCGTGCACCTCTTTCTTCCTTGTCAACTTTAGAAAGGTGTGCCTTTTTTTGGTGTTGAGGGTAGTTGTTGTCGCTGTCGAACCGAAGGGATATTTTCCTTCAATTACACTCCTTGATTTTAACGATATCAGCCGTCGCCCAATTGAAACTTCCCCCTTTTTTATTCGAGTTTCAACAGCTTTGAGGTTCTCTAAATTTAATAAAACCTGCCTAAAGCTTCTCAAGACTCGCCCGGCCGGCCTATCCGTAAATCCTCAGACAGGGAAGAATAGCAACCTTTCAAGGACCAAAGTGCAAAGGACAGAAGCTCAGGGAAAGGGCAAAGTGAGTATATCAATTTTAAATTATGTTATTATATTTGCGCACAGTCGAACATAGCCAAGCACGGGCAGAGATTCATTTTGTACAAACCCAATTCACCGAGTCTCCTATCATTACCAATTCATCTACCACAATTGGCACAATTGATGCATAGGTATCTCTTGCGTCTCACGGCCTTCGGTTGCTTATCGAGTTAGTCGAGCTTATCGCCAGCTTGTAACCTTGGCCATGTTCTAGTCATGTCTTAAGCGCTGCAGCTGCGTCATTACTCACATCTCTCTGGTTAACTTTTGACGGGCCGTTGGGGATAAAATACCACCAGTCTCCCTTAAAAGGACTCCGACTATCACCGTGCGGCTTTAGCTTGACAAGCCGAATTATATTAACTTTCTAGCCGCACTTGACTCGACGCCTTGACTAACAATTTCTAGATTTGTAAACTCGTAGACCTACAACTTCGGGGCTATTCCGCGTCGTTTGTCACCCTACATCCGCCCGAGTATATATCCGCTACTATTTCCTACCACCTATAGAAATGCCACGACGTATCTCAATTCCCTTTACTTCAAACAGTATGCCGCATACCGAGAAGATTGGCGAGAGAAGACCCTCGCAATCTAGAGGGAACCGTCTCAGCCAACTCTTCTCATCTTCTACCAAGTCCAGTCAGCAGCCGTCTGCTCAGCAAGCCCTGATGGCCATGCAGAACGGCCCCGGCCCATCTATCACGGCTCCGGGCTTGTCACTACCCAGTATTTCTCTTTCTACGGCTACTGCTGGTGAGCCCAATCAAGATGAACCGCCGACTACCCTATTCCAGCCTCCTTCCTCTACCGAGATATCCCGACAGAAGCGTTTCGACGCTCAGTTTGGGCCATTGGTCGACCCAACTGATCGCTATGTCAGCAAACACCATGGAGAGCCTCTGGAAGCTCCTATTATCGATGAGCCGCCTTACTATTATGTCCTTACAACCTATATCAGCTACTTACTTCTTCTCGCTCTTGGTCATATCAGGGACTTTTTCGGCAAGAGATTCAGCAAGAAACAAACCTACAAGACCCTTCGCGTGGCTAACGGATATGCTCCTTTGAATGACGATTTCGATAGCTTCTACACTAGACGTTTGAAAATGCGTATAGATGATTGCTTTGCAAGAACTAGCACTGGTGTACCGGGTCGATATATCAATGTTCTGAACCGTGTGTCGGACGACTTCAATGAGACATATAGGTACACTGGTGGCGCGACAGAGACTTTGAACATGAGCTCGTACAATTATCTTGGATTTGCACAGTCTGAAGGCCCTTGCGCTAATGCCGTCGAGGAGTGCGTTAAGAAATATGGTCTCAGCTTCTGTAGCCCTCGCGCTGATTCGGGTACCTCGGACCTCGTATGCGAGGTTGAGAAGGAAATTGCGACATTTGTTGGCAAGCCAGCTGCCATGGTTTTCTCTATGGGTTTCGTCACAAACGCCAGTTCCTTCCCTGCTCTGGTTTCCAAAGGTTGCTTGATCATCTCCGATGAACTGAACCATGCCTCGATCCGACTCGGTGCTCGTCTTTCCGGTGCTGTCATTCGCTCTTTTAAGCACAATGATATGCTGGATCTCGAGAAGAAGTTACGAGAAGCCATTGCTCAGGGCCAGCCTCGAACCCACCGTCCCTGGAAGAAGATTCTTGTCGCCGTCGAAGGTCTTTACTCTATGGAAGGTACTATGTGTGATCTACCTGGTATTCTTAGCCTTAAGGATATTTACAAGTTCGCCCTCTACGTTGACGAAGCTCACAGCATTGGAGCTCTTGGTCCTAAAGGACGTGGTGTCTGCGACTACTTCGGCATTGATCCAAGCAGGGTCGACATTCTAATGGGTACTCTAACAAAGTCTTTCGGCGCAAATGGTGGTTATGTAGCGGCCGAGAAGCACATCATCGACAAACTGAAGAGTTCCAACTCCGCCACTATGCTAGGAGAATCCCCCACGCCGTCTGTTTTGATGCAGATTCTCGCTTCGTTGAAGATTATCAGTGGTGAACTTGTTCCCGGTCAGGGCGAGGAACGCCTACAGCGTATCGCCTTCAACTCCCGATATCTCCGTCTTGGCCTTAAGCGTTTGGGTTTGATTGTCTATGGTCACGATGACTCTCCAATTATCCCCGTCACTTTGTACAATCCTGCCAAGATCTCGGCTTTCAGTCATGAGATGCTTAAGCGAAGGATTTCGGTTGTTGTCGTTGGTTACCCTGCTACTCCTCTAATTAGCTCTCGTGCACGTTTCTGTGTCTCTGCTGCACATAACAAGGATGATATGGACCGACTTCTGGCTGCTTGCGACGAAGTCGGAGATATCTTGCAGCTCAAGTTCTCGACAGGAATCGCAGGAGGTCTCAAGCCTCTACCGGAAGGCGATGCCACAGGCAACGAGAAGACACGAAATAAGACGAGTGGATCTAGGGGCGTTATCGAACCACCTCGATGGTCCCTCGAAGAGATCATTGCACGTGGTTCAGAAGACGCTAAAGTGAGGTTAAGGTAGAATAATGGGGTATTCCGCAGTTATGAATGTGAATAACCTTGTATCAAGGGATTTCATCACAGTATGGGAACATGATCTCGAACTAGGGCGCCTCGGAGTTAATAGACGGCTGCGGGCCGGTAATTGATTGTGGATTTAGAGAGGTTGGGCCCGCACTAGCTTTACAGATAAACCTTGATTCACTTCGCACCGGCTGGTACGTCAAAAGGGCGAGCGAGGCGGAACAACTCCTTTATGCCACAGGCATCGGAAGACAAAGATACCCTGACGCTGTACTTATTGTATTGCCACCCTTGGTTGTTAGTTGACCTTAAGGTCGACGATGACCCTTAGCCTCGCCTTTTGTGGATGTGGCATTAATAGTATTCGATAGGAATACGAATTCATTCGTTACTATTTGCCTTGTGTAGTTTTATGACTTATGGAAGATGTGACCAAGAATCGAACCAACTAACATTTGATGAACATTTGATGATATCAGCTTTTGTGATTACGACGGTGTGCCTTAAAAGTATTGTTCGAATAGTAGTGGATGTATATATCATGTTCAAGACACATCGTATTGGGAAAGTAGACTACTAATAAAATATTTAGTTAGGAGTTTGGATGTTTTGGGTAAAGGATGAGCAAGAGGTTGTCTTATATATGTGTGCGTATAATTAGTACGTCGAAGGAGCCGCTATTCCTTAGATCTGGGCTGATTTTACAAGTTGAGAATTTGGAACCTCCTGCCTTAATGAGAAGTATCTTAGTGTAATACTATGATGAGCCATGTGCGCCATCACATGAATGCCAACACAGACGGGGTAGTTTGTTTCTTATTGAGGAAACATATAATGATGCAGCTGACAATGAGGAGTCTTTCGGCTGGTTCGTAATATATCTGAATTCAACTACCTTTTTGCTTGAGGAATTATAAAAAGTGTGTTCTAATGTCAGGTGTTACTCCCATCCTCATTCATTATAGGAAGGCTACGCCGAGGATCGAATTTGAGAGATGACTTGTTATACTATTTTTGAAGGCATCGTTTACTATTTTAGTACCCAATTCCGACGAGTGCCGAGATTCTGCAAATTAGAGCAGACCGGAAGATTATTATATGCACATAGACGATATGAGCATTTGAGAATGGGACGAAAGATTAAAGATGATAGATCATGAAAGGTTGCGTGCCGCCGACTTGGTTGAAGCGAATGTAACGCCAGGCTTACCTGGGCGTTGCAATGCCCAATGATTTGCGATGAAATCTTACCGTCGTTGTTAACATTTTGGGCCAAATGTTTTATGGTAGCTTTTTAAGCTTGTTAAGCGGATATTTCCGTAAATCTACTAGTATGCCGGTTCTTTCTTTGCTTCTTTCTTTCTTTTAAACATTTGATAGATCGCTTCCTAGTACGAGACCAAGGAAATTAAATTGGAAAATATAATAGGTAGTTATTGAATAACTAACTATAACTAGTTAATAACATCTATGCGTTTATGACTTGTTATATGGAGTATTCTATAGAATATATAATATATCTACATACCTACCTAATATCTCCATATGAGGTAGGTACTTGAGTACTAAAAGCTACTAACTATACTTAGTACGAATGTCTCGAATTGGTGGTTGACAAAAAAAGGGGACCCATCGAACCTGCGGAGACTAGCAGGAAACAGGTTGAAATGCGCAGAGGTGGACTCTGTCGAATGCCTGGAGGAGCAGGACGTACAGGACAGGGTAAGAGCAAAAAAGGGCGCCAAGCAGCGGCTACATGTACCCAACTAGGCCCGCCCAAGTACACCATCCGACTATTAGAAACACCGGGCACTTTATGTACAGCGACCATGGGGGCTGTGTACCCCCTTTATTTATGCTGTGCGTTTTTTGAGCGGTTGCGGGCAGCATAAGTGCATCATTTAACTATATGATAACTATAGTTAGTTAGTTAATACCTTAGAATGTATGTACATATAAAGGTAGTACACGATCTATTTCAATAGGTACTTGTCGTATACCCTAGGTAATGCCCGTATGTCTATAGTAATACGTACGTATCTTATATTTGTGCCTATGTAGGTACCTATGCAAGTAGTATGTATATAGGTACAATGTAGGTTGGGTAGGAGGTTAGGTTAGGTATGTACCTACTTATGTGTACTATGTATAGGTAGGTACACAAGGTACACAGGAAGGAGGGACGGGGATGGAGGGACTACCTACCTTTAGGAACCTAAACTAGGAACAAAAACTTGAGGAATTGCGAGCGGGACCCAAGGCAAAGCGCTGGGCTTTCTACAACTTCGAATCAATTCGTTATTAGCAACCTCCAAGTCTCCAAGTCTGCACTGCAACAAACAGCAAAATTCCTGCTTCCTTATCCCCCGTCTCCGACTTGTCCTCCAAGAAAATCTCACCATTATTTCGACTTATATAATCTATACGGTACTACTGCAAGGGTTCTTCGTCCGCTGTAAACAATTCCCCATACCTCCTGTTTCCGACAGCCGTTTCGACACATCGTTGTATTGTTTTTGAGGTGGACTCTCCCGGGGGGTGGATGTACTAGGGAACAAAGTCTTTTGGTAGCTCCTTGTCGATTAGGCGCGCGGGTTTACAATTCTCGTCTTTGAACCTTTGGAAGACCCTGTTCGGCAAGAGAAAGAGAAGGACAAGAAAAAGAGGGAGGGGCTAGCGAATTCGTAACAAAAAAAAGAAGCAAAGAGGGTTTTTGAAACGTGGAAACGTGGGAGACGATATAATCTAAATAACGCCACAGTCTCAAATTAATTCTTTTGCTGTTTTTTTTTCTCTTGCCTTGCTTTGCTTAGCAAGCGTCGACGATGAATTTCGACTCGGGCACCGCCTATGCGGAATCCGACGCCGACGACGAGTATGAGAGGAGCGTTCATACTAGCTCACCCGTCCTTGCCACCGATTCTGAGATCTCCCCGACCGATTCCGATGGTCGATCCTCGACCGAGCACACTCCCACTACTTACGGACATCGTAGTAGCGCCGATAGGTTGCCCGAAACCATAATATCCGAATGGGATGCGGAAGAATGTGCCGATTTTATTGCTAGTATAGGGCTGCAGCAGTATTCAGATCGATTCCTTGGTGTGTTGTCCCGTTTCCCGTATGATTTTGAAACGTTGTTGTAATTCGTTTATCAAGTTTGTCACTCTAACACTTAAGTTTAGAGAATGAGATCGTTGGCGAGGCCTTGGTGGCTCTGTTGCATGATGATCTCAAAGCTATGGGGGTGACTAGTGTTGGCCACCGTTTAACGATACTTAAGAGCGTCTATGATGTGAAAAAGGCACAGGATGTTCCTATAGAGAGCGATCACTATGTACCACTTTGTATGTTGCATTCCCTCCGGTCTCCGCCCTCCCTGCGTAGAGAGGTGCGTACTTATCGTACTTTACCAACTAACCTCATATATAGCTGCCGATGCCGAAGCTCAATACGCTACCGCGACCCTTAAAGATATAAAAAACCTAGTGGAGCAGCTACGCCTTCGAGACGAAAGAATGAGCTTTTTAGAGCAAGACTTGCGGCGGATGACTGAAGACTTTAGACGGCTACGCGAAGATATGCTACCAGCTCTACGACTTGCCAAGGACGCGCAACAACCTCTGCCACACGTATCTAACAACCAAGGAGGTTACGGTTATGATACCTCCACAGTTTCCCCCCCTGCTCCGAATTCTGCGTCAAACCAATCGACCGGTGGTATCAAACGTCAGTATTCCACTAAGAAGATTGTTCTTGGTACGAATCCCAAGAGCGTATCCCCTACTCACTTACAGACCACTCACGAGCGGCCCTCTGTAGAACAAACTTTGGATCCTGCGGGTGCCGCCGAGAGGGCTGTCATGTCATCGTCGCTTCTCACTGCGATGAATGGTTCCGGTCAGGCTACGTCACCTGGTTATTCACCAAACATGCCTTCACCCACTTCACCCCCAAATTTAGGGAGCACAACCCTAGGTTCCCGGTCGTATCGTTCTGATGACCGGCAGACACCATCTAACCGCACAACTTTTTCGGAAAGTGAATACGGCCATAATTCGAAGCAACCCATTGCGCCACGGCGAGGACAGACTCCAGTGCCCGAGACACCCGGCGCCAGTTCTTCGGTGGAAATATTCAAGTCGTTCAGGGTTAGTATGGACGATCCCTGCTACAAAGTCCTTCCGGCTGCCCTGAAAAAATATCAGATCAACGCCCCATGGGATCAATATGCGCTGTATATTGTATATGGTGACCAAGAGCGTTGCCTGGGCCTACACGAAAAACCATTGATCCTTTTTAAGCAATTGGATAAGGAAGGCAAGAAGCCCATGTTCATGTTACGGAAAACCAATACCGCACAAGCGGACGCCGAAACGCCTGGAAGCGCTGGTTTGAATACCGGGGACTTGACGGGGGTTCAATATAATCCTCCGGGAGGGATCATATAAATCAAGACGAGCTAAAAGGATAACGAGTCCTCACTATATCAAAGCCATATTTCACAAACTGTTACAAGTAGCAAAAACCGGATGGGGTCATGTATGGATATATTTACTCGGGCACAAGCGCGCATTGCTATTACTCTTTTGCTTGCCGGACGGGCGTATCTAGAGTGTCTGTTGCCGTGGAGTGTAGGTATTTTTCGAGTCTATCCCGATACCACACGCGGTACAGAACAAGGCTGGCGCCTCTAATTCGGTATTGGTGTCATCTGACTAGCGCAGTGGATGTTGGGACTGTTATAGACTATCATGATGAGAGGCTTTCTAATAGCTCTATTCTAAGCTTGTTGCTACTGTAAAATTATACTACGTACGTATGGTTCTGGCTGTTCTTTTGATAGTCTTCCGCGTGTACGTGCGATGCGATTATATTATTCATACGTAGAGCCCGTGAATATATACCTACCTAGGTATCAGATATCTTCTATCTGATGTGTATCTAGGTAGGTACCTAGTAGCCTTGGTACGTAAAGTATAGGTAGGTTTGACAGGTGAGCTTTCTGTGTGTAGTCGCGGTTGATATTGACTTGTAAATTTTTTTGGAAGGAACTAGCCTAACCTTAGGTTAAAGCAGTAGCTGCTATCTACCCGAGGAAGGTACAAACTCTAAACCTATCCGTGGCAGGTGCAACCTTAAGAGAGGTTGCTATGAATTATTACCTAGTATCCCTAAACCTTTTTTTTAAATGCATGTCACGTGCACCTTTATTTTTCGATGTTCATTAAGTTCTTCTTCATCTTCGGAATAACAATAGTCCCACGCCACACCTACTTATCTTAGTTCATAACTTCGCCACATTTTAACCCATTGGTATTACCTAAGGTATGGCGCGTTTGAAGTGCACGGGCCCACGTGCCATCAATACGCCCGAGAGCCAGAAGGCTGCAACTAATGTGCAGGTACGCGCTTTCTACTCCACCATCATCATTGAATCATTTGTAGCTCAAAACTCACCTCACCAACGCTTAGAATCGCATAACCGGCAATATGCATGTTGAGGTAGGTTTCTGCTCAATTCTAATATTCAGCGTCTCCCTCTTTTTATATTTGATGGTTGCGGTTTTCGCTGTTTTATAGGTGGAAATCGCACGCGCGCGTATCGTAAAGGATTCGAGGACATATAACTAACGCGCTGATGACCATATAGCGCTCCATCAAGCTCGTTACCGAGCAGCACAACATGTAAGTTACTCCAGGGCTAATTCGTTCCTATTGGGAGCTTATATATAATTACCTAGCTACTAACTTGTTATGCGCATCTAGCCCGAAGCCCTCGCCTATGCCCGAGTTTCCTATGAAGGAATGGAGCGTCAAGATTTATGTCCTCGACCAGGCTGGCAACGAACATCCTGCCAACTGTTTCACCAAGGTTACCTACAACCTTCACCCCTCCTTCGAGGACAAGACCCACCAGAGTAAGCGACTTCGAATCATCTGTATGTCAAGCTTTTTAGTTTCAAGACTGACCACGCCATAGCTTTTACGGACCCCCCCTTCACTTGTAAGAACGAAGGATGGGGTGAATTCGAGATGTCTATCGATCTTTTTACCACCGAGAAGGGCGGCAAGACTACCATCTTTCACGACCTCAACTTCCAGTCTCCCAAGTACGAAGTCATCCAGTCAGTTACCTTCAAGAACCCTTCCCAGGCGCTACTCTCTGTCTTGCGCGAGACCGGTCCCATTCCTAATGAGGATGACCCGAAAGCTGCGGCCAAGGCCCGCAAGACCAATGAATTCAAGAAGAAGAAGGCCGCGTACGACTATGAGAAAATGGCTGATGGACTTGGTAAACTCAACGAGGATGACCTCCTTCATGTCATCCAGCTGATCCACGATCATAAGACGGATGATACGTATACCAAGAACGACATGGAAGCTGGCGAATTCACAGTCGACCTATACACCTTACCCGACCACCTTTCTAAGATGATCTGGGACTTTATGGTAGGCATATCCACACGCGTACTATGTCGAGGCTTACGAATGGTTACTAACTTGGAGTAGGTCGAGCTCAAGATAATTTAAGCACCGGTCGTAGTTCTTGGTTTGGTATCTAATTTGGGTTGGAACGGGTTATTGGTATTGCGCCGTTATCTTCTAACAGGCTCGTGTGTTTATCTTCTTCATATTCGTCTCCACGTGAACACTGGGTTGCATTTGCATTGGCATTGGCGTTACGAGTTAGGGGAAGGCACCTCCTTAGGGTCGTCAGAGCAAATAGTGGCATTGGTTGGCAGGTGGCAATGGTGACCTTGGCGTATGGTTGCGTTTTAACGCTTCACCCATCGCGATAGATACCCTGCAATTATGTAGTCTACCCGACAATGCGAAAGACTTTTTTTCGGAGATGCTACAATCACTACGCACGTGTTCTACGGTGTTAGGTACGTGTATAGATGCGACTCTGATGCAAGCCCGAGCCGCCGCTTGCAACTCACCGCAAACCTACGTATAGGAAGCATTTGGGCGGCGGTGCTTTGGGAGATACAGCTTGCAATTTCAATGCCAGATTTGGTTGTTAAGGATCGGAGTAAGGCCGATTGGTTGAATATCTGTCAAGAATAATTTAATTGTGGCATTAAAGCGTCGTAGGCTTGTTGGACGGTTTGAGCTGTTGGAGCTGAGAATGACATCACTGGCTTCACAGTTTGAGGCTGAGTGATCATCATCTGATAGACGCGACGGATACTTCTGTTTAGTGGGGCATTTGCGGAGTGACCTAGCTTGGGAGGTTTATTTTATTTAGCTATTTTATTGCCCTTGTTAGTTTTGGTTGGGGCACGATTCCAAGGTGAGCTAAGCAAGGAAACCAAGGTGAAGGAGCTTGGAATTGGGGTCATGCGGGATGGGATGGTAACATGACTGAATGAATCTGCTCTCAGCCCAGCCACACTCCGAAATTCTATTGGTAGTAAATGGCTGCCGCTTTCAGAGATAATTGCATGAGGGTATCTAAGCGTGATTGGTCTTGAGTCGCAGTTACAAGTACATACATAGTAAGTACGTACTATGGCAGTATGGAAGTACTTACCTATGTAATATAAACTGGTTACTTGATAGGCGGGTACATCTTATGGATGAGGATTTTAATATATACATACCTACCTGCCTATGTATATTATACATGTGTACTTCTTCACCGACTTACTGGTTATTCGAATCTAGCGCACCTCTACTGGCTGGTTTAGGGGTGCGTTGCTCGATGGTTGTACAGTCATTTAGGTACAAGATGCACAATGCCTCACCTGCTAAATAGCACTACGTACAATACCTAGGTATGTAATTGAAATGTATTAGGGGCATCTATGTATTGGCATTGTTAGAGGGCCGTAGGCGTGAACGTTGGGTGTCTAATGCACGTACATGGGTAACTGCATCTTTGGTGGAGTATACTTTAGGTACGTTGAGGTCTAGAGACCTGGCATCGATCTTCTTCGTCTTGGCTTTCCTTCCCGACTTATTATGGAACGAGTGGGACAGGGGAAGGAAAGTGTGGCTTCCGTTGGTACATATCGTAGTGCCATTGATATATCGTAATCGGTGAAATTATATGGAAAGAGAGAAGCGAAAAAAGATAGAAACAGCAAGAGAGGGGGGGATAAAAAAAGGGAAAAGAAAAAAAAAAGTTGTCCAATGCACATCTTCAATTCCCTCCCATTTCTCATCACATCATACATACAAATCCCACCTTATCCCACCCTAATTCTATATGCCCGACTGTTTTTCTTTCGATTCATTGGCAAACGTGGAATCCCGGACTCCGGTACTTATCAACCGCTCCAATCGTAAAGCCAATAATACCAATAATACTCTTACAATCCCCAATTCCATTGTTCTGCTCGCTCGATTACAAACTAAAATAGGCCACCCACAGCTGCGGCTTATCAACGTCAAGTCCGAGATAAACGGGGGACCCAGGTCCCAAGGCAACCAAGGCGAGTAAGGACGAAACGGAAGATCAAATCAAGCCTCAATTCAAAATTGACTTTGCCATCATATCCCTTATCATAACATATTTCCATACTTGTGGCCCCCGTCTCCGTTCATCAATCTGTGAGCTTAAGACAGCTTAGGCTACCGATCCTAACCTTGCTACCAAACCTTTAACCTCCTGACCGGCGATAATTTTCCAACAAGCCGTATCACCTAAGCATTGTTGTGTCTGTGCTAGGCCATCTATTTTACGTAGGACCTTGTGCGTACTGTATACTATTTATCTTGCGTACTGTACGATCCTCAATTTCCCCCCAGCTTTTCTCGGCCTCCCGACCCCGCAAGTCCGAGATAGACAAGGCCAGTTCACTTCCAAGGCTGTCTACCTACCGAACTGTCCAAAGTAGGGATCAAAATAATTATAGACTCTCCCAATTGACAGATTGGGTGTGTGTCCCGCTTGTCTGGAATATTTTTTTTCTTTTGCTTTTGCGCGCCCTTGCTATATATAAGATCTCGAAATCCCGTCGTAAGCCGAGCAGTAGTCGGCGCGCGCCGGGTCTTCTACGTCGTGTTTGATGCGTGAGCGGGCAGTTAGGGCTCAAGTTGGCGCTCGAGCTGGAGCCGAACCCGAGCAGATTGATAGCACCACTACTGGATCAGACCATGTCTCAATATGAGAATGCCGCCGCACCCGCTGCCAACATGTCATCTGCCATTCAACAATCGCGCCAATCCCTTCCCGCGAACACGGCGCATCCTCACGCGCACGCGCAACCTCAGCTCCAACCCCAGTCTCAGCAGCAGTCTCAAACTCCCCAACACAAGCGCGTATACCAAGCTTGCATCCCTTGCCGAAGAAGAAAGGTGAGATGTGACTTGGGCAGCGTAGACGACCCCCATGACCCCCCATGTGTACGTTGTCGCCGCGAGAGTAAAGAGTGTTTTTTCAGCGCCACACGACGCAAGCGTAAGAACGAGGAAGACGCCGATGAACAAGAAGACGATTATACCGCCCGTAACGCACGAAAACGAGCGCATGCCGACGAGACGCCTCCATTCGTCGATAAAAAGTCTTATAGTAGCGTGCCGCTGACTCCCGGTGGCTCAAATGGCCGAACACAGCCCCTGAAGCGGCCCAATGCAGATCGTGAAGAAGGAAGAAAGAACGGTAGAGGGGGGAGCTATACGGATGTCGGTGAAGATTCGAATGCCCAGTTAGAAAACCTCGAAGCGCAGAGCGTTATGAGGAAAGAAGTTTACGGGCCTCACGATGCCCTCGACCTACTGTATAAGGCTGCCACCGACAGGTCCGTCTTTTTATCACATTCGTCTAGCATGCTCCCAACCGAGCAAGTCGCTGATTATGCCAAAAGCCCGCACGAGATCAATAGGCGTCACGAAAGTATTGCCTCCGTCGTTCAGCCCTCACCCGTATCTGTTCCTGGTCGTAAAACACCGCGAGACCACAGTTCCGGTTATAGCGGCCGTCCGGCTGGTCGCACAACGTCAAAATCTGCAGATTTGATAGACCCATTGTTGCAGTCATCAACCAAGGATGATGAGGTGGCCGATATGGAACGTCGGTTAAGCGTCGAGAATGAAGCCGGCTATCAAGAAGCTCTCGAGGCGTGGTCAAGGTTTAGGTTTGTTAGAGCTGGATGGTTCACGAAAGAGGAGGCCATAAAATATATAGTATAGTAAGTTGACAGTAGCGATTAGTGTTGCATTCTACTAATCTATTATAAAGCTATTACGAATATCTATCTCCCATGACGCCTATATCGCCACCAACATTTCGAAGTCCGGCTTCCCATGTTACATTGTTAACCGAAGAGCCCATACTCACCGTTACCCTGTTGACTATTGCCTCGAGATACTACCGTATCCGGTCCACGGGTGGTCATTGCAGATCGCACGCAATTCATGAAGAGCTGTGGAGGTATCTTAGAAGAATGATTGAAAGATGTCTCTGGGGACAAGAAGCCTTCGGTGGTGGTTTCTGTGGGTCTGGTGCCGACGAATCTCAAACCTCAAGCACTGCGCCGTGGCGGGGGTTGAGAAAAGGAAGCCTTCGTACGTTGGGGACGATCGAATCGTTATTAATATTGACCGAGTGGCACCCCCGCGCACTTCATTTCCCACCCGATGAGGCGATTGATGAGCTGATGCTTCCCTCTCGCGGAGGCCCGCAGCTTGATGATGACGAAGGAGATCAGCGTCGTGGTGGCAATGTCGGGGGCCGTAGGATCGAGAGCTGGCTTGAACCCGCATGGAGGAGCGATCGTATGTGTTGGATGCTGTTGAGTAATGCGTTGGGACTCGCCTATGAATTAGGAGTATTTGACGACATCGACGAGCTACTCGAAACTAATGCTATTACGCGACCCGAATACGAGGATGAAGCGTATCGTCTTCGTGCGACGCGGATTAAGCGTTTACTGTTGGTTTATTTGACACAGCTGGCTGGTCGTTTGGGTTGGACGAACATGGTTCCTGAGAGCATCCGAAAAACTGACCCTGCCCTATCTGGAAGACGTCTAATATCGAATGAGGGAAATACGCCGGGTACGAATCAATCAGTTATATCTAATAGCTTTAGCTACGTGCCCAACGTTGAACTTGATGACCAGATCATACACTGTTGGGTAGGTGTAAGCGATGCTATGCAATTGGGTAACGAGAGATTATTCCGCTCGCGCAAACACACCACGCAGATCATTCAAAGTGGAAACTACACAAAGGCACTCAAGGAATTCCAGCCAATTCTTAGGAATTGGTGGAGAGAGTTTCAACGTTTCGAGATGCCCGAGAATATCCGTCATATACTGACGATCGAGTACGAATATGTGCGAATATATGTCAACTCCCTAGCCTTGCAAGCAGTTGTTGAACGTTGCACGACCAATGCTGGAGTGTCTAGCAATACTACGCATGGGAATAATGCCACAGCAGGAAACCCACAGCTATCACCTCAAACACAAAATTACCTGGGTAACCTCCCTCTTGGGCACCTGGGTGGGTTCGGGCACGAAGATCAGGAATACGTGAAGGAAGTAGTGGATGGATGTAGAAATCTCTTACGGACTGTTGTCGAGGGCTTACTGAAAGAAGGATACCTTAAGCACGCCCCCGTGCGGACTTATTTCCGTATCATTAGTGGGGCTATGTTCTTGCTCAAGACCTTCGCCTTAGGCGCACCAAAGTCTGATGTGGAAGTGAGCATCAGTCTATTGGATCGCACGGTCGACGCGTTGCGTAACTGTGTTGTTGATGACATTCATCTAGGCACTAGGTTTGGTGATCTACTTGAGTCTCTTACAACACGCCTCCGAGACAGATTCAAGTACGCACCAGCGACGGGATCTGGCGAAGGCAAGAGCCCTCGTCAAAATGGCGAGGTGAGCAGAGCCATAGCTGTGAACGGAAATCTACAGGCTAACGGCGTCGAGAATGGATACCTGAACCACACTAAATTCAGAGAGGGACTTAATGTTCCTGGTAAGTCTACGATGGCGATTATAATCATAGACCCTCAGGACAAGACTAATGAATCGTGCAGAACGCTCATCTACCCCTTCAGGGAACGTATCGGCTACACCTTTTGATTTGACCACCGGCACTTTTCCCTACCCGGCCGGGTCAGCTTCGGTGTTCGGACCCACTACGCCAGCACATAGTGGTAATGTTCTAGAATCGTCCAACATGGGCGATAATATCTTTGAGTCAGGCACTGACTGGACCGCCGACGACCAAATGTGGTATCTCCCCCCGGGCCCTGGCCTGTTCCAAAATATGGGAGAGAATTCCAATGTGACGATGACAGATCAGGGAGTCAATGTAGGAGGTGTCGATTTACTAGAGTTTATGGCAATGGACCCGCCCTCGTTCAGTGCCCCAATAGATGGTCAAGGATACTAAACATATCCCATTGATGACATTTAAGACTACTATTTCTTCGAAATAAGGAATCAGGGATGGGGAATACTCGAGCTCCTCAGCAACACCTCGGCCGAAGATCGACTGCGACGCAACATTCGCTGAAGGTCTTGCGGCTACACAATATTTCCTATTTGGTCTTTTTTTGGTGTCCTCCGGGTGGC
The DNA here is from genome assembly GCA_025201765.1 of Daldinia sp. FL1419. Classification (NCBI taxonomy): domain Eukaryota; kingdom Fungi; phylum Ascomycota; class Sordariomycetes; order Xylariales; family Hypoxylaceae; genus Daldinia; species Daldinia sp. FL1419. Next base: position 29,359 of record MU623542.1, on the reverse strand, counting down.
GGTCGTATATCCTCCCTAGGCTCGAAGGTAAGGCTTACATGTACTCGAACACGGGATTTAGTCTTACGACACCTTCTTATTGGTTGCTCATTTTGGAAGGATCGTGGAGAGTGCTGTGATGGACTAGAAGCGGAAGCAAAGATACCCTCAGAGGCTTGGGATGTATTCGAATTTTAACATACGACCTTGCTCTCAGATTGCCTTTCCACTATTTTCACCGGAGCGTTTTCCTTTACTACGAAATATAGTGTATGTTGAATGATAGTTGCTTATATGGGACTGATGGGAAGTGTTTGTGGGATAAAAGAACAGTGCGGATGGACAAAAGCTGCTAGGCTAAGAGCCTCACGGCTTATGCCTAGTGACCTAACGAATCATGAGAAGACGTTTTTGCGGAGAAGTCGGGCTGATACCCGGAATTCGATTGATACGGTGAATAGCGGATTTTATCTATATGGTAGAGGACTGATGATGGATTATCTGCCTACCTAGGTAGGTAGGGTATCTAGGTAAGTTACGAAGTAGCTACCGCAGTTTGCTCTTTATGCTTTGACGCAACTTTGGCTTACTCTGCCTTAAGGAGGCTCTACCATAGTAATTGTATGTGTGGTTAGTAGGGCGCACTGCCAAGAGGGAGAAAATGTCATATGGGGTATTAAAGTCCAAGTCCAAGTCCAAGTCCTAGTCCTAGTCCTACGCTATACCGAGTATATAATTATAGTGGTTCGTCATCAATTGAACCACCTTGCTTACATGGGTTAATGGAGTTTCAATGTAAAAAGACCAGGCCTTGAACGATTATGGGGAGAGGCATTAAAGATGATCCTTGAATGATGTGCTAGGGTTACCATTAGCTACCGCTTATTTTTTATTTTTTTATTTTTTATTTTTTGAAATAAGGATTTCGAGGCATCTAATTATCCATTTAAACTCGAGGTGGGACGCGTTAGTCACAACGCTAAGGGCGTCTGCTGACCGGTAGGTTCCGCTGACGCCAGTAAGTTTACCTAAGTTACCTTATTAGTTGGAATCTTTCAATAATTCAAAAGACCCGAAAACATAACTGGCTCTCATTTTACGATGATGGCGCCATCAAATTTTTGATAAGTTCGCTAAGCAGTGCCACGCGAAACGCCTAGTTTTTTTTTTCTCGTAATTGGAAGAAGAAGAAAGAGAGAGAGAGAGAAAGAGAGAGAAGAGAATGCAGATATCGTCTCTCTCTCTCTTTTATTTTTATTTTTATACTCGTATTGAAATATTTCGACGCGCTACCGGCACGGGTAATAGGGGGGGTGGAATAGAAATGGGGATGGGGATGGAGACACAGTTTTAAACCGGTAAAGAATTATTGGTTTATTAGTTACATAGGTAGGCAGGTAGGTAGATATATACCTAGGTACATACCTATTACCTATATGTGTATATGATGTAGGTTAGGTAGGCATATACACTATTATCGATGCCGAGTCTACGTACAACTAAAAAGGGGCTGGACAAAGCGGGACGATACGTAAATAGGAACACGGTTAATGGATGGTCTAAGTTCAGGAACCATATGCGATATTAGCAAATACTACCTCCAGACTCCAGACTACCAGATTACGACCCTGCACGATTAACGAAAGAAATAAAGAAAGAAAAAAGTACATGAAATCCAAACCTGGAGGTCACGCTAGCCAGCATATTGGGTGGAAGGGAAGGGGTACTAAGCGGACGCTGCCACATGCTGGAGAATTTTATCTATTCCCGACGCCAATTAGGAACAAGCTCTCCGATACGAGTACTGAAACGCGACAGGGGAGTGGACGGGACCAAACAGGGGCCGCATGGGAAGTGTGGGAAGTGTGGGAAGCGTGGGAAGCGTGGGACGGATAGGGAAGGTTTACAACATTGGAACGCTATTAAGAATGCTAGGAGCTGAACTTTGACGATGGAGTTTAGTTTGGTTTTTTTGGTTTTTTTTGGTTTTTTTTCCCTCTTCGCTCCAAAGTGGACACCACACGATGTCACCTCGATATCTTACCCTGGGCGCCGCCTCAGTCAGCCTAGACAACCTAGACAACCTAGACAACCTAGACAGCCTAGACAGCCTATACAGCCCAGATAGACTGGGTGCGCTAGACTGGGTGCCCGACACACGCATATTCAATGTAGATTAGACTAGATTTTTGGGTTCATATGTATTATCGCCTATTGCCCCCGTCCTGATCCTTCGAAAAGGCAAGGACTTTAGATGACCCATCGTTCTCGTTGCCGGTCCCGAAAGTTGCTTCTACCTTGATCTACTCTCGTTTCCCTTTCGTAGCCGTTTAGTTGTTCATCCACCAAAGGCTTTTCGTGGAGACACTTTCCTATAGTAGAGTAGTGGTAGCAACAAGTAGTAAGTCATTACTGTTACTGCTATCACCGATATTTTTCAACACGCGTCGATATGGCTGTCCAGACCGCACCAGTTGCGAACCCCTCGGCGGTAGAATCGCCGCCGGTAGCGAACCCGACGACGCCACCGTCCGTCTCTGTCCTTACGCTCACGGAAAGGCAACTCACGACTACATTCACCCCGCCGACATCATGCGGTGAAATGCACCTCACACAACTATCGTCGCCGGGATATCAGTTATGGTTGAACGAACCGCAGCCGGTGCCCAATTCCAAGATTGGGGATTGTTATCCTTCTGGATACATCAACGGATATACGAGTGGTTAGTACGATAGCAGAATGTGGTGATTTCCAAGTTGCGGTTCAGAGGATGCTAACGTTTATTGTAGTATGTGATCGAGTCTACATCATATTCCCTTCGATGCTCTTGGTGTGCAGGCACCTTACAGAAAGAAGCATCGCGGGAAGAATACTAGCAGAAGTTCCTTTATTAACATGTCGTAGATAGTAAATGCTTCGAGCTCTATCGCGCCCATGTTCTCGCCATTGGTCTGTCCTGAAGGTTGGAACACGGCGAGGACGTGGCCGGATGGATATATAGCGTGTTGCGCCTCGTGAGTGAATATCTCTTATATCCTATGCTGTCGTCTTCGAGAGGAAGATATGGTTACGCAAGGCGGAATTGTATCATATAGAACACATCGTTCAAGCAAGCAAGCAAGCCACAGAGTAAATTATATGACAACCTCTAATTATAGCGATAGTGGCTTTCAACTGCATCTTCCCGACCAACCGGTGGATACCAACCGGCCCGCGTACGGAGGTACCTGTTATAGTAATTTCCGAATCGGACAAACTGCTACGGTGACGGCGTACGATAGCGGGAGCATTACGGCCACAGTTGAATGGGTCGCCTCGGCCACGAACGACCAGGCCTACGCACATCCCATAGACGGCTTCGCTCTGAGTGCGTTAAACAACGACGTAAGTTTGAGATACAAGTACTCTTCTTTGAGACCGTATCGTGCTATGGGCACTAAGTGTTAAAATCTAGTCAAAGTCTACTGGGCTCTCGGGTGGTGCAATTGCAGGCATCGTGATAGGCGTCTTGGTGGGCGTAATCGCTCTTCTCGTTGGGCTACTATTCTTCTTGAGGCGACAACGTCAGAAGAAGAAGAAGGCACAAAGTCCTTTGGATGACGCTCAACAGCAGCAAACATCTCCTCCGGAGCTATCCAGTATTAAGGAGCCCGCCACCACGCCATGCCCCGATTACGCACAATCACAGCATACCGCGACCTCTGGAATGTATGCAGGCCCAACGCCCCCTTACAAGCCTACAGAACATTACGAGCTTGATTCGCAGACGCCGAATGAGCTCGACTCGGGATGGGCGGGAGGCGAACTGGAGAACCACGAAGTGCCGGCGCATAGACGGACGTAAAATTGTATAGCAGGACTGGAAGGAACAGGAGCGGACGGGTCGGCGAAAAGAGGTGTTTATACCATTATGACGCAGCATTCGTGGATAATGCGTCTAGGAGTGTCGGGTTGGACCTGGGGATTTGACAGTTTGACTATACGAAGCTTACTACATGTCGAGATATCCCACGGTCCTTCACCAACGACTATGCACGGATCACCATTTTCATCGTATACGGGATATATGTATCCTTTCTACGTAGGCGTAACTATGTAGGTAGCTTTACGAACGAATACCCGAACGGCAGTTTTTAGGGATAATACAAATTACACATATGTCAGGTACACCTGTGTATTTTCTTTTCTTAAATCCACGATACTATGAAAAAAAAAAGAAAAAAAAAAGGGGGGGGTTCCGCGCCGGCCCGCGCCGCTACAACGTGTTTGGCCCTAAACTCCGAGGATGGGTATCCACGACCGCGGAGACTAGTACGAGGAACTATGGATTTATACGCGTGTCTAAGGGAGAAGGATTTTTATCGAGCGGGGATTTCCTCGGTTGGGAGAGTGTCAGACCGAAGTTCCAACTTCATCAAGTCTGAAAGCCGTGCGTTCGATCCGCACTCACTGCATCACCAGCAAGGCCAGTATTGGTCGAGTTACTTTTTTTATTCCATATAGGTACATATATAGGTATTCATGGGGATATGGAATACTGTCATGATTCATTGAAGAGGTGCTATTAATATATTATATGTTGTTTCCTCGCCAGAGAAGCTTAATACGCAAACGCCTATAAGTTATCGAAGCGCTAGATGAGAGATGAGAGAGAACGAGACTCGGAGACTTGTGCTAAACGCAATATGGGTATCGAAGAATGAGCAGAGTTCTTAGGGCTTCCAACCGCCTGTTCGGTTTCGGAAGAACCCGTTGGGATCTACACTCTCCGATACCGAGTGTGCGAAGGCCCGGTTCTCGGGACGGAGTCTCGCGAAGTAGTCCTGCTGGTGGAAACCGTAGTTCATGAATACCGGAAGGTAGACGTCGGGTAAGGTGCCGTCTTTCTGCCAGCCAAGGATGCGCTCACGTACGCCGCCGTACTGATGTCACTTTAGTAAGTTGCCTTTCTTATAAGTCGTCTTGGGGTATTCTTGGGTTTAAATGGTGTTATGTAGTTTGAAGATATACTCACAGTGTTCTGTAGCTTCTGATCCATCTTCGCGTAATCGCCTTGCGGCAAGAAGCTATAATTCATCTCGATAATTAGACGGTGCGCCTCGTCATCGGCGTCGATCAGATCCGCGCCCCTTGCCTTCGCGGCCTGGGCAATGGCCTTGGGGAAGGGCTGGTACGCGATGGAGGCGACGATGCCCGGCTCGAGGAGCACTGTGTCGGTGATATTTCGCCAGTGGGCGTGAAGGCCTTCCATGACTTTGACGCTGTTCTCCGCTGATGGCATGGGAATCGTCTCAGTGCCAATCTGCACGACGGAAAGCGGGACAATAACCCAGTTGCTACCGGCCATCAGCTTGGCATAGGTCTGAACCTTGGTGGTATCAAGTAGAGGCCCAACGTCGGTGAAGTTCTTGAAAGTTTCTTTAGGGACTACCGGTCCATCGTAGAAGAGGAACAGAATCCAGGTGTCGATAAGATCAATGTTGCCGCGCTCGGCAGTGACGATGACAGCGGCCTTGTTATCTTGGTTGTACTCAGTGAAGTCTCGCACAGCCTTCAACAATTTCTTGTCTGTCTCAGGGGTACGAAGGAAGACCAGATTACCACCGAAGACATCGCCTTGACGATATAATTGGAGAACGTAGGTGGTAATGATACCGAAGTTGTTGCCACCGCCCTTGAGAGCCTTGAATAAGTCCGGGTTCCTCGTGGCAGAAGCGGTTGTGATGGTACCATTAGCGAGAACGATCTCGTATTCCAGTACGGAGGAAGCACTCCAGCCGTACTGAGCTGACATATACGACAAACCGCCACCGAGGACGAGGCCACCTACACCTGTGTTACCGATACGACCACCGACGAAAGTCCAGCCGGTTCCTTGAAGCTCAGCGGAGATGCTATCCAACCGCTGACCTGGACCCACTCTAGCTATACCCGTCTCCTGATCCACGATGACCTGCTTGAGCTTCTGGGTTGAGATAAGGGGGCCACCCTGAACGCTCGACCAGCCATTATTAGGGTTGTGTCCGCCAGACTTGATGGCAAATGGTTCCGTGTTGTTGTTAAGGACTTTCACGATGGCAGATACCTCGTTAGCATCCTTGGGGAAAAGGATGCAGGAAGGCTTCAGGGCAGAGCATGAAGTAGACCAATATTCGTTCCGCTCGCTGATATATGATAGTTCAAGGGGATGAGAAACGTCAATGTTAGAAATATCCTTCAGGGTGGAGCAAGTGTCAGCAAGAGCTAGCCCTGAGAGGGCGATAGCCGAAGCGGCGAGGACCCTGGTAGAGACCATATCTTCTTCTTCTAGAAGAGATCTCAAACGATGGCTATGCTCCTAGACTGGCTACTTAGTGGAAAGGTACTAGGGAGCGAATGTCTGCCATAAAGCCTCTTCACGGGAGGCCGGCCTCGCCCCCTTAATATAGAAGACATTTCTCACTACCGGGCTAAGAAGCTACTTCTTACGGAGCCGACTATAAGACATAGGGTATAGTCGAAGAAACGTCCCCAATGAAGAACCGGGTTTAAAATTTCACGTCACATAGGTTCCATCCCCAGATCTAGTTCATAGCCAGGGCCTGCCGGCAAGGATATGACAGCGCCAGCGCAAAATTTCCAAGTTTAAGTCGCATAAAGAGCAACCTTTTCGACCTTGCTCGTTGCTAGTCACGTTAGCTTATCTTCTTTAAACACGTCCTTTTGCCTGCATGAGTTCTATAGTGTCGGGTGGTATTAGTTGTGCGCAGACGAAGAAACATCCAATAATAGAAATCCTATGGTGGTCGTCACCGGGCTAGTAAGATGCAGCCGTGGTGCCGAGCCAATAAGTAGACGAGTAGTACAGTATTCGAATGCCGGGCATCCGGAAGCGAAAGCCGTCAGATGAGAAAATGTAACGGCCCCTTTGGTCTGCGTTCCTGGAGTGAGAAAAAAAAAAAAAAAACAGTCATGGTAAATATCGGATTTCCAAGGAAGCGGGCGAGAGTAAACTGGGAAAAGAAAGGTCGAGGTTTATAGTCGCGTGTTTTTCGAGCAGCGCTAAGGCGAACAAGGTATACGGCATACTGGTCTTGCATGGGAAAACGACTAAAATTAAGTATTTACCGTTGAATATAACCGGCCGTGGCCTGTTTGGCCTTGCTCGACCTGCTACTCCGAACATACTAGCTACGTAAATCCGCCAGGCTTAGCTTGTGCTAGCTGCCCTGCCAAGATCGAGGCTTGCGGAGGGAGATTTCAGCCCATGCTGGCGGGACAAGGAGGGGAGGTTAGTTTCGATAGTTTCCGCCTAATGACGGGGAACGGATGCAAGTGCCAAGACTGCATAATCATCGTAGTTCTGCGGGCTTGGGGAGAGAGTATAGAGTTGCGTTTCCCAGCCAAAGGATAGCGCGGCACTGGGTCCGACAAAGACATGCGTTCGGTAAGGAGGCATAACATGTATATCGCGAGATCTTGGTACAACTTACACGCACGATTGTGGCGTAATAGAGCATATCGCGTTACATCGCAGCCTCGCTTGGAAGCCATCTCTTATTTTGTTGTATCAAAAAAATTAAGAAATCGTGATACCTATGTAATTCAAGCGGGCTAGGCGTGTAAGCAGAGCCGCGAATCTATGGTTCTGCAGGATTGCGGGATCAAAAAGGTACCGTGTCACGCATACTTGTTATTCCTGCATATCGGTTACGCTCACTGCCGTCGTATAAGCCAACCTGCCTAATCTAATTTCTCCAGGTTTTTATTTTATTTTATCTTAAATCTCCCGGTTGTGTGGGTGTATACTTGGCCGTGATTAATATTGTCAGATACCTAAATATGGAAAAGGGGTGGTTGTCTTACGTTACAAGAAAGAAGTTCAAAGTAGAGCGAGTCAAGTTGAAAAGGACGATAAAACAATACTCCACCAAAAGCTATAATGGTTATAATATTAGTAGTATCTGATCCTCGGGTCTCTGTTCCGGCCTCACGGATTCAGATGGACTAGGTTAGAATAATGGACCACTATCTCCGTAAGAAATAAATACCTGCATACCATTAGTCACTTAACCTGATCGTATAGACGGGCCCATAACTATTCGTCTGATGTCTGGATTATATCTCTATAGTCGAGGTAGTATTCCTATTTCCCCTTTACCTCGCTGCTGACGTATCCGTTCGGTGGCGTCCGATGCGTATCGTACAATCTTATTCCTGCGTGTAAATACGAAGACAACAAACGCATTTTGCGTCTTGCTATGCTTTTAATCGTGATCTCGCATCGTACATTATACTTCTCCTTTTCCTATTCATACCATTACGGGAATAGGAAGTGAAAAGCCATGCAGCTCATCGTAACTATATGCAGCCACATCTGGTCCCTCGTGCATAAGCCCCCGATAAACAGCACCCACTCGAGCCGTCCCAAGTCATGCCTCGTCAAAGTTGTCTCAGACCCGAAAATTTCCTCTGACATGTCGTCCCGCCGAAGAGGGAAGTTACCTAAGCATCTTTACATCATCGGACATGTCAATTTCAGAGTGTCATCTCTTATAGGTCTGTCGTGGGGTAGGATGATACCGTAGTATCGAAACTGCCGTCTCTGCTTTATTACGCATTACTAGCCCAGTTGCTACACAGACCAAGAAACTATCAACTTATCATTCACTCGAGTGGTTGCAGAGGATAGGGTGGCGTGAGGTCGCGATTCGACGAAGCAGTACCGGCTTATAGAACTACCGTTAAAAAAGATTAAATAATTCACCCGTAGGGAAGATCGCCTGGTCGCACGATTAGTTGGTGATGAGTTAAAAGCAGGGCGCGTCTTAATGTTGCGTTATAATGACGACAGCTGGTGATAACTCGAATACGTGATCATAACTCATATATCGATTCTTGATAAGAGTTAATATACTGGGAAAATAAGAGCCTCGTGTATTATTACTCGAGGAGTTTATCTACCTACCTACCTAGGTAGGTACCTTACAATATTTGATAATCTCATATAAAGTCGTGTCTCGAAATAGTCTATTTCGTTTAATTGTTTTAAATAACATAATGTTGATATATAATGAAATGTTTTTAGGGAAATCTTATAATTTCTAGTATGCCTTATAGGCAAGGCACATCGTTTCTATCCATGACATTTCATTATACCTCGACCCTGGAATGGGGGCAGGTTAAGTAACTGATGAATGCGATATTCTATGACACTTTTGTGGACGTCGTATTTATAGAGACTTGGAATCGCCTTAGTGATATGTAGAAACATGGACGCGCTTTGGGGTCGTTGCTGGGACGATCTTGTTTGTAGATATATTTACCTACCCAGTCTGTTTGATATAACAGCAAGTTGCCAACCTTCCCGGATCCCCCAAAACCATAGCGCTATGTGCGATCCCACAAATTCATCCCCATCCGGTCTCATTACGGTTGCCATTTACTTTGTTACTTATTATTCATTCTCAACTTCCAAGCTTGGCCACCACCATACGACAATGTCTGAATATATTGTTTCGAACACTGCAGTTGGTGGGGATGGAACTCTTGACAATATTAGCGTGTCAGACTGCCAAGTTATAGTTATGAATCTATTATAACTGCGCCGCAGAATGGTTACTTACCTAGGTAGGTAAAGTAGGTAGTAACTCTGAACGAATGCATTAGTACCTATATTATTATTAGGCAAGTAAGTTACATGATTTAAATACGGTACCGCTTTCTTTTCTTTTTACTTCTTTCTCTCTTCGTTTTAATTATATATCTAGGTATATATATATTTATTGATAAGTACCTAATCATAATATTAGTTGATGTGAATTATAATGGTCGAAATCGTACAGACGGCAAAACATCTCACACCTCGGTGAAGATTGACAGCTTCGTTTGCCTTCCGCATTAGGCAGGCCAAGAAAGATACCAATCCCTTCCGAGTTTAGCGGCGCAGGGTTTTACTCAAACACCATCCTCACGTGAAATGACGTGCTTCGATACATGCAAAATTCGTCTAATAAAGCTATTTAAATCCTGTAGACGACACGGCAAATAATCAATAATGCGAGCTATGTTGTTGGTCAGGGGTGAACCCGTAATCGAAAGTAAGAAGTTGGAAAACTTGACCTGAATATCTTGCATAATGGAGATCGATCCCGAAAAGAACGCACAGGCTTCGGCCACTGCGTCTCACGGCACCGCCGACCACGAAATTGTGGCGGAAGATAAGCTAAGACGTTCCTTGTCACCGCGTCAGGTTCAGATGATAGCCATAGGAGGTACCATCGGAACCGGCCTTTTCTTAGGAACGGGAAAGGCGTTGGCGACCGGTGGACCAGCTTCGCTACTACTGAGTTATGGCATCGTGGGAGGCATCGTGTTCGTGACTATGCTGTGTCTCGGTGAGATGGCAGCTTTCGTTCCAGGTGAGAAAGAGATGCCGATACTAACCGCCCCCTATACGCTTATACCGGACTTTATTATACTAACTCGTCCTGTCGAAAGTGGCTGGCTCTTTTTGTACCTTCTCCGCGCGCTATCTAGACGACGCTTGGGGTTTTGCTCTGACTTGGAACTACTGGTTTAACGACGCCGTATCTACGGCTGCCGATTTAGTTGCCTTACAACTGGTTCTTCAGTATTGGACCGATACCTTCCCGTGGTATGCCCTCGGACTTATCATCTGGGTTTTACTCGTCTTGTTCAATATCATCAACGTGCGGGCGTACGGTGAAGTCGAATACTGGCTGTGTCTCCTTAAGGTCGTTACCATTGTCATCTTTGTTATCCTGAGCATCGCCGTAAACGTCGGTGGAAACACGACGCACGAATACATTGGCGCTCGAAACTGGTATATCGGCGATGCCCCCTTCGTGGGCGGCATCGGTGGCTTCGCCAGCGTCTTTGTGACTGCATCTTTTGCCTACGGCGGTACCGAATCGATCGCCATCACCGCTGGTGAAACCAAGGATCCGGCTCGCCAACTGCCGCGAGTGGTTAAGAATGTCTTCTGGCGGATCCTATTCTTCTACATCCTCGCATCCCTGATGATCGGTCTTAACGTGCCGTATAACTATCCAAACCTCAACTCCAAGAACACTCGCACCTCACCCTTTACCATCGCCTTTCAGCTGGCCGGGTCCAAGGTTGCGGGGTCCTTTGTGAATGCTGTTATCCTCACGAGCGTTGTTTCGGCAGGAAATCACGCCCTTTTCGCCGGGTCTCGTCTCCTATATACCCTGTCCATCAACGGCCACGCGCCCAAGGTGTTCGGGCGTCTGACGCGGTTTCAGGTTCCTTGGGTATCTGTACTGTTCACCTCGGTTATCTCCGGCTTGCTGTTTGGTGCATCTTTCATCGGGGCGGGTCAGCTGTGGACCTGGCTACAGAACCTCGTCGGCGTCTCCAATCAGCTATCGTGGATCAGTATCGGCATCGCGTCGTTACGTTTCCGCGCGGGCTTGAAGGCGCAAGGCAAGGAACATCTCTTGCCTTTTAAGAACTGGACGTATCCGGCCGGGCCAATCATCGCCGTGGTGCTCAATAGCTTTATCGTTCTTATCCAGGGATGGAGTTGTTTCAGTCCGACTTTCAACGCAGTCGACTTTGTTAGTTATTACATCGAGTTGCCACTGTTCGCTTTGATGTTCGTGGCTTGGAAGTTAATTAAGAAGACGAAGTTCAAGAGGGCAAGCGAGATGGATTTAGTTACGGACGTATATACCAAGGACGACATTGAACCAGAAGAGGAGGGCTGGTCCGGAAAGGCTAAGAGGATTGGGGGCTGGTTTTGCTTTTGATTGTTTTTCTTCTTCTTCTTCTTCTTCTTCTTCTTCTTCTTCTTCTTCTTCTTCTTCTTGTTACCTGGGTTGGTATGGTAGTTGGTTATTTGGATCTATAGTTTCTAAATTTTAGGATACCCGCTCATATTCGCTTCTTATAAATTCTCAGTTCTTTTTACTACATTTAATGTGGCACTGTGTTGGATCCTGGGTGATTTTGCACGGCTTCGAATGATTCACTCATGATATATGTATGATCTGATTGAGTTGATTCGTGTGGACGCTAATTGCAACTTCATCTGTATCGGTGCCTATTAAGTAAGGGATAGTTTAGTAGTGATGACAATACTATATAATTCGCATGAGGCAAGTTGAACGAAGGTCACAAGGTCATGTGTGGTTTTTTTTTTTACTTGTCTTGGTGGAAGAATTCCGAAGCCGAAGCCGAGGCCGCGGAATAAAAATACGCAAAATCCAATTGCCACTAATACATAAAGGCTTTGAATCAACATATTCTTATTTAAGAGTAACCACCTAGTTATAAATAATTTATTTTCAACCCCTTTCCCCTTCTTTTTCTAAAATTGTGTTTTTTTTTTCTCTTTTGGTAACGAGACACGATGTCGTATGGGGCGGTAAATGCGACGGGAGAACCTGCGAAGGATTCCGGTCCTCTCTTTCAATCGTCGAGGATTGAAAACGATGTTGAAAGTGGAAGCGTAACCCCGCCTGTCGGTGAGCAGCCAAACGATTCTCCAGGACATGACAATGAACAACGCCAATCGATATGGCAAAAATTAAAGGCATTTTACGAGAGGAATATTGGTCTCTTCTTCGTGTTTCTTGCTCAGGTTTTCGGATCGCTGGTGCGTCGAATAATTCCTATCATATTTACGAAAAGAAAAAAAAGAAAAAAAAGGGCAGAAAAGAAAAGAAAAGAATATTAACAACTATATAGATGACCATGATAACACGGCTGCTTGAAACAGGCTTCGAAACAAAGTTTCACGCCTTGCAGATAATCTTCGTGCGTATGTTCGCGACGGCGATATTGGGTTCTCTCTACATGTGGTACAAGAAAGTACCGGATTTCCCCCTCGGGCGTCGTGATATCCGGGGTCTCTTGGTGTTGCGGGGACTGGCTGGATTCACGGGTCTTTTCTGCTTGTACTGTAAGTTTGATTCGTTTTTTTCACGTCGAGTAACCAGTCCGGAATGATGCCAGTTGGAGCTGAGACTCGTCAACAGATTCGCTTTCGTACCTAAATCTATCCGATGCGACTGTGATTTCTTTCCTGGTACCGACTATGACCGCTTTCGTATGCTTCGTAGCTCTAAAAGTAAGTACAACAAGCATCCAAGATGATATCTAGAGTAAATATCGTTCTAATACCTATCGTTAGGAACCATTTACGGTGAATGAGGCTATAGCGGGTATGATCGCGTTTGCCGGTGTGCTTTTCATCGCCCGGCCTACCTTTCTTTTCCCGCAGCCCGAATCAGAGGAACCGGCGCTCAACGGGACGAGGATTTCGATGGCCGATCAGCCCAAGGGAATAGTTCCTCCCGTGCCCGTGACACCGGCCGAACGTACCATTGCCACGCTCCTAGCCTTTATTGGTACGTTTGGCTCCGCTGCTGCGTATTCGACGATCAGAGTCATTGGAAAGCGTGCGCACTCGCTTATTAGTGTCAACTACTTCGCCGTTCTTGCGACGGTCGGATCCTTCGTCCTTATCCTTATTATCCCGGGTTTGCAGTTTGAGATACCTCAGAGTGCCACGCAATGGTATGATATACTTTTCATTCTCCGCCCCTAACCGTGACTGACATGCTATAGGGGTCTCCTAGTAGCTATAGGAATCTCGGGGTTCTTGTTGCAATTTCTTTTAACAGAGGGCCTACAGAGGGAAAAGGCGGGCAGGGCGACGAACCTCATTGTAAGTTATTTCGACACCCAAGCACTCGTAGTCCATTGGAACTAACTAGGCTGTGTTAGTATACGCAAATGGTGTTTGCACTCATACTTGAACGAGTGGTTTGGGGCACAACACCCCCGGCCGAAAGTCTCTTTGGGAGCGCCTTGATTATCGGGTCTGTGATATGGGTTAGTCTACAGAAGAACAAGGCGGCTGCCAAGCAGAAAGCCTTGGTCGTGGACGAAGAGCGAAGTCTTTTAGGGGCTGACGCTCCCACAGAGAATCGCGAGGATTAGTTTTATATACCTACCAGAGGTTAACTTTTGTTTAAAACTTGATATCGTCTTTGGGGTGCTAAATATCCGGCCCCTGATAATTTCTTCGTGAGGCATTAGATATAATGTGATTAGACTAGGCACCTAACGCATAAAAGTATCAGCATAATATCACGTCTGGGAAAGAAAAAGAGAAACTCCATGGCTTGATTTTCATCTTAAAATAATCATTATGAGAATTTATATATTAGTATGTTAGCCACCGTACTGTCTTCTATATTCGACAGGCATTTCGTGTACTTCATGAGGACTCTCCATCTCGGCCGCCCGGTCTGTTATATTAGCTGGCAATTGCCACGTCGTCGGCCCCAACTCATGCACTATATGCTGCGAATACCCAACTGGTAGTTTCATTTCTCCAACGCTCATAACATTTGCAGTGTTTTGAGGAGCCAACTTGTCTTTAATTATCGTCAACCCGCATAGCGAAAAACCTTTGCCGTGCTTATTGTAACGCAACGCGATGAAAGTGACGAAGGCAAGTAATAATAATCCCACCATCCCGCCCACGGCCACACCAACTATGGCACCTGTTATTGAACTATGTCCTTTTGATGCGTCTTCGTCGTAGAGTAGAGAACCTGACGAAGTATTGCTATCCCGTTCGGGGAGTGGTGTCCAATATCCGTTCCACGATGTGGCCCAGTCGTTCTTACTAGCCTCTATAGTCCGAGAATTATGATCCATGGCCATCACATTTGCGCTATTTAGGTTGGGTCCAGGCGCTTGCGATAGGAAATAAACTGCTGTATAAAAGTTTGCGCCGATGAATGCGTCCTGCAAGAACGCGCGCCCGAGCGTATACTCGCTGTTCGACGCCGCGTTGCAGGGGAAGTAAGGGGTCGGCTTGTCGACGAGCGGTTCGTCGAGGGTTAGGTTTAAGTGCGAGAATGGCACCGAGATGTTGACTTTATGTAAGTTACTATCGGGATCTACGAACGTGAATGTCAGGACGGAGGGAGATTGGATAATCCGCGTATAATCGGGAGATGCGGTGTCCCAGAGGTAAAGACCTAGCCCGTCGTCAAGCTTTACTGGTATCTCGGCGGCAATTGCATCGCACGTGCTTCTGGGAAGGTTAAGATATGGGAGACACGGGTCAATGGCCAAGCCTAGTTGGCCTCCTATAGAGGAATTCCCCGACGCCAGTAGGCCTCCTTTCGAGTTCCAGGGGAACGGTGAACTTCCCTTGACGACGTTGATTGAGATATCTGCGAGAGGTGCACCAGAGAACTTGGTAAATGGATCGGGTATAGGGATAGAAAGCATGTCGCTAACGGCCCTGTTTCGATCGTATCCTCCGACCCAGAGTGACCCGGGGACCCGATGGGACACAGCTGATCCGATATGCAATCCGAACGTCTGGGAGGGGATACTGTGATCCACGAATAGATTCCCGACAAGCAAGCTGGTATTGATGGAGGAAGCAGTTTGCCCAGGTCTTAGTGCAAATGAATGGTTGATAACTACACACTTCATATTAGAGATATACTCCAAGAGCTCATTGGGATATATTATTATAGCATGCTGAGTTAAGCGGGATCTGTTAGAAATATCGACTTGCTTACTATTAGGTGCAGCACCGAGGCCAAGACAGCCTGCGAACAAGGGATGCTTCTCTCCATTAGGATATCGAAGTTGAGTGTCACTCATGAGAGCCATAGCGAAATTGTCGACACTAACTACGCTCCAATCGCTCGAGTCCGTCCCAAGGGAAATACGGTCCGTGTATCTCTTCGCATTGCTTCCGACCGTATTCATGTTGGACGCGTAGTATGCAGAAGCCGGGAAGGCGATATCCGGTGCTTCCCCGGAGCCCGTCGTCTCGTCGTAGATAGCGCCAGCCTGTTGGGCGTAACAAGGCCGGCCTCCGACCGCGGTATTGTCGCAATAGGCTGCTCCGGGGAAATAGGATTCCCACATCCTACCGGCGTAGACGGTGACATCCTGACTGCGTCCAAGGGTGACTTTTACCGCATTCCAGGGCCCATCCGGTCCGAGTATTTTGTCCGACCAGCGCACTGCTCTCGGTACGGCCATTAGATCATTAGGTTAACTACAAGATTGCCAGGCTGACTATTGCTGCTGATATGAACTTTTCATTGGCGCCTTCGAGTTATATGATGGAAGCCGAGTCCCGAACAGGGGAAATATCTCACGCGGTACGGCATACAGGAGCTGGCAAAAGGAAAGCTTTGGGTGACGATACTGACAAAACCCGAATGGTCTTAATTCACCTTCTAGGTATAGTAGATAGATATTGGCTCGCAATCTGAAAATTATCAGTTTATCTGGACATTAAGGCTTGGCTGAACGTAGGAAGAATATCAACCAAATCTTCGAACAAAAAGATCTTTAGTCATGGGCCAAAGATGAATACATATTATTACCCCTATCTCTTTTACTATGCACCCCAGCCTACATCTCAGCTTGACCCCTGGAATCATATCCTGATATTATCATGGCCTGTATCGAGGCCTCCCGCTATGGTATACATAGTCGCCAGGGGACGGTTTAGGTAGTAGTTGAGTTGTGTAACTTATCCGTCGATGAACTGGGTTGAGTGGTCTAGCCATATGATTGATAAGCTATAGCTGCATAGACGAGGCGGTTTCGTTTCTGTAATAGGGTTGGTGTCGCATCACCGCCCCCAATAATTCTAACTCTGAAACCATGAAGGATCATCACGATGGGAAGCGTATTTTAGTTAAATAATCAAAGTTCCTAGCTGCACCTGGCTTATACATCCTATGTAGGGGCTAATTGTATTTTTAGCGGAGTTTCAATTCTTGAAGTAAGCTCCTGAGCTTTACCATCTATATGCGGAAGATTCGATGAGGAGGTAGCATTGGGTCCTATTACTACGTACGGAGTGTCATTGAATGGTAGGTCATATATGGACTCCTTAATAATTCGACTTGCCTTAGTAAATCTCGCAGAATATAGTCGAAAAGGTGCAAGTTTGCGATACCACTCCGCCGGGGAATGTGACGAAAGCCGTATTAGTACGGGGAGTTGGGAATATTGCGACCCGGCATGATCATAGCTCAATTACCAACTCCTTCGTTGATCGGACCCTTCATTCGAGAGAGAGTCGCCGAAGTGGGATGAACTGATTAAAAAGTGGACGTCAATATATATTAATGGATCTGTTATCGAATCTACGAATCCCTTTGTGTAATTCCTTTCAGCCTCCACTAATGCCCGCTCAAAGGAGGGGGATATCTCCAACTATCCAGAGATCCGATGATAGGAATTGGAATAATATGCAGTGCTACTGGAAAGCTACAGCCAACCGCTTCCACAGACGGATTAACCCTGCCTAATATTTATGTAGGGGGCCGTAACGTAATGTAGATCTCAACAGTCGGATGCGGCTCGACGTCAGTTGGTGGTTTTGAGGGGAAACGGGAACGCATCGGTGCCCAATGCAGACAAGCTTAAAGTATATTGCTGTCGCTAGGAGAAAGTTGTAGGAATAGTTGGCAGTTATCATCAGACTCTTGAAGCTTCATGCCCGTCTAATAAAATGGCCGCAACCGAGTCGTCGTATTCGACACCCAAGTGGTGGAAAGAAGCCGGTATGTCAATTGAGAATATCTCCCTTCTGGTGCTATAGTCTATAGAACGATGTACCCCTTTCCCCGGGCTTAGATGGATGTTATATTTTAAAGCTTATTAAACTGACAAATAGAGACTGATATTCAACTTCGCAGTGGTTTACCAAATTTATCCCGCGAGCTTCCAGTGCCATGTAAGTATAAAATCAAGGCCTTTGTGAGGCAGAGCGTCGTTAACTATTTGTAATCTCATGTAAAAAGCCTGGTGCAACTTCAGGATGGGGTACTGTAAAAGGGATCACTTCGCGGCTAGACTACCTGAAGTCTCTAGGTGTTGATGTGGTCTGGTCATCACCTATCCTCAAATCACCTCAAGCAGATATGGGATATGATATCGCCGACTATAAGCAGCTCGATGAACGATATGGGACTCTGGAAGACATTGACGAGCTAATTGCCGAGCTCAAGAAGCGCGACATGAAGCTTATGATGGACTTGGTAGTAAACCACTCCAGCGACGAGCATCCGTGGTTCCTCGAGAGTCGCGCGAGCATCGATAGCCCCAAACGCAACTGGTACATATGGAAGAAACCGAAGAGCATTGGTCCTGATGGCGTACCAGAGCCACCTAATAATTGGGCGCAGATCCTTGGCGAAGCGAACTCTGCCTGGACATATGACGAGAAGACCGGCGAGTTCTATTTAAGCCTTTTCACGCCGGAGCAACCAGATCTAAACTGGGAGAACCCGGACGTACGGGCGGCCGTTTGGGATGTGATGCATTTTTGGAGTGCGTATATGTTCATTTGCCCCTTTTTGCATCTATTTCAAGGCTATTATCCGTATAATTCTAACTTATTTTAGTGACCCGGGGCGCATCTGGTTTCCGGATGGATGTCATTAACTTGATTTCCAAAGCACCCGGTTTTCCGGATGCCGACGTAGTATTGGACCCTGGGCACAGATACCAACCCGGATCTAAATACTATGTCAACGGCCCAAGATTGCATGAATACTTACGAGAAATGCATCGTGAGGTGCTAAGCAAATATGACACAATCACGGTCGGCGAAATGCCTGGTGTCAGTGACGAGAAGGAAGTCCTACGCACGGTCGGTGCCAATTCCGAGGAGCTGAGGATGATCTTTATCTTCGATCTCGTCGATATTGACAAGCCAAATGTTAGGATGGCTCTGAAGCCTTGGGATGTCAAAGAAATGAAGTCTATCATCACGAGATGGCAACGGGTAATGATAGAGAATGACGGTTGGAACTCGGTCTTCATCGAGAATCACGATAATCCGAGGTCGGTCTCCCGTTATACCGACGATAGCGACGAATGGCGAGAAAAGGGCGCTAGACTCCTTGCTCTCATGCAAACCACTCTTGGAGGCACACTTTTTGTCTACCAGGGCGAGGAGATTGGTATCCGGAATGCTCCTAAGTCCTGGGATATCTCCGAGTTCAAAGACATTGAGACCATCAACTACTGGAAGAAGTGCGAGAAACTCTATGCGGGCGACAAGGAGAAACTTGCCTACGCCCGAAAGGTTATTGACATGAAAGCACGCGACCACGCTCGAACGCCCATGCAATGGACCGCAGAAGAAAACGCGGGCTTCTGCGACCCAGGTACTAAGCCGTGGATGCGAGTCATGGATGACTACCAGAAAGTCAACGTCGAGGTTCAAACCAAAGCAGACGATCCTGACGAGTTTTCCGTGTGGCAGTTTTGGCAATGGGCTCTAAAACAGAGGAGAGACCACGCCGACGCTTTCGTCTACGGAGGCTTCCAGGATCTGTCGCCCGAACACCCGGAGGTCTACGCATATGTTCGCACGACTGTTAAAGGCGATCGCTGGCTCGTCGTTCTTAACTTCTCCAAGAAGGAATTAGAATGGGCCTTGCCCCAAGGGCTCGAGGTCGAATCTTGGGTCGCTGGGAATTATAGGAAGGGGACTCCCGATAAATCGAAGCAGTCGGGTGTATCCTTGGGACCTTGGGAGGGCGTATTGGGCAAGCTCAAATAGGACCCAACCTATTAAAGAGAGTGAACATGACAATCTGTTAAGTGTGCGGAACTTAAGTCCACCTACCTATTTATCTCTTAGAAAATAACATATCAGAGTCAACCTGGAATTACTTGTACTCGCGTGTTAGTCTAATATATAAAGCTCTTTAGTATATAACGAAGTACTTACATAATTAAAGCAAAGCCCACGACCATGGCCTGGGTGTTTGTTCACGAATGTAGCGTCAGCTGACAGCAGGGTACCTAATTAAGTAGCCTAGCATAGCCCCCTTGTCTGTACCTCATATGGCTCGGAGCCGAACTTAACTAGAGCAAATAATTGGATAAGATTAAGGCGATCCTGCTGTGTTACATCTATTTTTGCTCCTGACATGAATTTTCCAATACTAGAGAGACGCAGGGTTCAACAGGGAGATGAAGTATATTGACTAATCATAATTATACTGCAATCTCCAGTGTATGGACTCGGGGTATGCTATGTCCTGAGACTTTCGAATTCCCGGACAATTTTGCGGTGCTTACTCGTCTAGACTAGCCTTGGTAGGGTCCCAGGCAATAGGGGCGTATACGTCAGTGTTTAGCTTCTCAACGTCCTCCTGAGACAGCTCAAAGTCGTAGATTGCAGCGTTTTCGACAATTCTGGAAGGTGTAACACTCTTGGGAAGCGGGAGGTAACCCTTCTGCAAACTCCATCGAATCAGGATCTGAGCTTGGGTCTTGCCATATTTCTCCGCGAGGCTGACCAGAGTCGGGTCGCCGAACCGTTCACCCCTGACAACGGGGCAGTAGGCCTCGACGGCGATGTTGCGCTTCCTGGACCATTCGGCGATATCCTCGCGACGGCACCAGGGGTGAATTTCCCATTGGCCAACGGAGATAACCCCTCCCTTGCCCTTACCACCTCGCTCGGCTTCAAGCTCAGCGATGTGCTTTTCTAGCTCATCAAGGTGTTGGACACCGTAGTTGCTGACACCAATGGATCGGACTACGAAATGTTAGTGAGCCATACTAACGGTATTCTAAAGGCGAATTTCGGTATAAAAGCAAACATACTCTTGCCCTCTTCAACGGCCTCCACGAGAGCTTTCCACACTCCTTTTCTGGCCCCTGAGCCACCGTAGGGCGCGTGGATAAGCATAAGGTCGATGTAGTCCAGACCCGCAGTTTTTAAACTCTTGTCGACTTGTG
The DNA here is from genome assembly GCA_025201765.1 of Daldinia sp. FL1419. Classification (NCBI taxonomy): domain Eukaryota; kingdom Fungi; phylum Ascomycota; class Sordariomycetes; order Xylariales; family Hypoxylaceae; genus Daldinia; species Daldinia sp. FL1419. The sequence continues at coordinate 8,589 of MU623542.1, read as the reverse complement.
CTTTGGTGGCTTCATACGACATTAGCTTCGGAGGAATCTTGGATGTGAAATAAATCTCAGATCGCGGTATTCCGCTAGCCTTGATGGCTTTGCCGCAACCGTCTTCGTTATGGTAGAAGACGGCCGAGTCGATATGACGGTAGCCGGCTTTAAGTGCCTCGATACAAGCTTTTTCGGTCTCTTCTGGTGGTCTGGAAGTTGATAGGTAATTAGATCAGACATGGATAGCCTCCCAATAGCGACTAGTTCGCGCGGAACTCACGTTAAATATACCTGAAAAAGGTCAGTCAGCTCGAAGGTGTCTAGTGCGAGACTACGAGACTAAATCATGAAATACCTTATACTTACACCGAAGCCAAGTAGAGGTATTTCATAGCCGCTGTTTAGCTTGAAGGTGGAATTGATATTGTAGGAGGTCGCCATGGTTCTATTAAGAGGGTATCCGGTTAGTTTGGTGTAGGGATGCGTCAGGATCGTGGGATAATAGCAAGACAGTCGAGGTTTGAATTTTGCAGTATTGCGCCACGCGGAGTAGAAACTCATCGATGTAAACTTGAAGGGAAAAAAACAAAAAAACAAAAAAAAACTAGCGTGTACCCTGAACGGGTAGATTATGCACCTGGATATAACGCAAAGTATGTTTAATAAGATGGAAGCAGGTACTTGCCTAAATTTCCTTGCTCAGGAAGAACGCTGCTATTATGTTAGGCAATTTCGGTATGGAGGATATGGGGAATGACGGCAGTCGCAACTTAGGGCTGATGGGCTGTATATCGAGAAACAGGAAGGGTCAAGTCAGTTTGAAAAAAAGAAGCTCCGTACTTACTAACTAGAGATTTAAATACTGGGCGTCTACCTACCTTTTATACCCACACTACCTTTATGTACGTTGTATCGATCAATCATCACAAGCACTGATTGATTATTGATTATCAATCGAGACAGCACCGAACAGTCAATTCTAATCGGATTTTGCTTGGCTATCTCCGTTTTCTCACTCGACGAGGAATACCTACTAGTAATACTTACTAACCTAGCACATCATTAACCTAGGTATCATATATCACCTTTCGGGGAGCTTCGAAGAATAAGGTAGCGTCGCCGGAGATAGTGGTTGAATTGAGGTCATACTTAAATCCTAGCTCCATCGTTTAGCTTCGTACCTTTTGATGCTAGGAGGTACCTAAGCTAAAAGTGTTAGTGAGAAGTACCTCCTTGGGTACCTAGGTACCTATGGTAAAGATCAGCTTCACCGGCTCAGCGGGTTAAATCTCACTGGGATTCCCATCTGCGTAGGTACCAGATAGCTAATATTAACCTACCTACACTAGTAGACGGGCTGCATGTCCAGGTAGCATGATGGAAATGCATTTACGTAAAACGGAATCCCCGCTACATGGAGCCATTTTCCTATATACCTCAAGGGTAGACCTTTCTTTTGGAAATTCGGGATCGATCAAAGGACATGGTTTATTTAGTTGATTCAACTATTAGACGTGAACATTAGACACATATTTTTTATTGACGTCACCTTCTATACAGATCAGTAGCTGATATGGCTGCAATAGGCGGGGTGCTGTTATCTAATATACAATACTAACCTACAGCTTAACAATACCTATCATTGCGTAGCGGTGGGTTACCCATGTCTACCCAATAGTGGGGTGAGGGGCATTTCTTTCAGCAGTCTTAGGTACCGACCTACATAGTACACGCAGGTAGTTGCACCCTTGCCTCCCTAGGTATTGTACAATACAATCAATATTCATATGCACGTCCTATTCACCATCTAGATCGCTTCTAGCGAACACTTACTCCCATCTTTCCTTCTTACGCCCTACTTAAAATATAGTGCGCTCGCATACTTTGCAAGATAACCTACCAGATCATAGACAAGAAGCTTAAGGTGGGACAGATTAGTTACCAACTATGCAGCTTGTTGGGTCAAAGGCTTCACAGCGCCTAGATGAAATAGGCGAGGGAAGCGTCACTCTACTTCCGGTAGAGCCAGAAGATATGGTAAGTCTATGTCTTGTTCAATTGAGGTAAAATCTAATATTTCAAGTGGCACGCAAATAACCTGATTGGACCTGAAGACATCGTCAAGGCGCATGCGATCCGAAAAGTGACGACGGAAACAAAAACTGGCAGTACCATTTCAGAAAGGGTACATACTGATCTTACGATACGAGTCACCTCCACCTTCTTTGACCCGGGCGCGTCGCAGTTACACGTTTCAGGCACCGTCATTGTTGAAAATAACTTTGTTAGTCTTGGACAGTACCATACGCTCGATCTCGAGCTGAACCGTCCCTTCACACTGTGGAAAAACTATGGTTGGGATTCGGTAGCAAAAGAAACACTCGCGGATGCGCTGAAGCAGGACAAGGAGGGTGCCGTAGCGGCCGTCGTGATGCAGGAAGGCATCGCAAATATCTGCCTTATTACCGAATATAGGACTATACTCAAGCAAAGAGTAGAGAGCACGATACCCAAAAAGAGGTCGAGTAGTTCAGAGCAAGACTCCGGAATGAAGAAATTTTTCGAAAAGACTTTAAGTACTTTGACTCGCAGCATAGATTTTTCCGTCCCTCGACCGCTGCTCCTTGCGAGTCCCGGATTCGTCGCGGGGGATTTCAAAAAGTACATAGCAGACGAGGGCGCACGGAGAACCGACAAAAGAATGATAGCTATGGCTAAAGAGGCAAAGGTAGTACATTCAAGTTCCGGGCACCTACACAGTTTGAATGAAATTCTCAAAAGCTCTGAGGTTATGGCAACTATGAAAGATATGAAATTCTCCAAGGAGACGAGATTTATGGACGACTTTTTCGACAAGTTACGAAAAGACGATGGCCGAGCGTGGTATGGCACAGTACCGGTCGAGAAAGCTGTTCGAGAGGGCGCTGTCGGCAGAGGCGGAGGTGTCTTGCTGATCAATAATTCGCTATTTCGAAGTATGGATATTGCAACGAGGAAAAGATACGTGGCTATGGTCGATAAAGTAAAAGAGGATGGAGGAGAGGCCAGGATCCTTAGCAGCGATCACGAGAGCGGGCAACGACTAGATGCTTTAGGAGGCATAGCTGCTATCCTCACATACCCCATTCTAGATCTAGACGAAGATGACGATGCGGATACCGATGGGAATGGTGAAACGGAGGGAAATATGATAATATGAATTCTATTATATCCCTAATCTTAAGCTGTCTATTTACCTTCTTTTCTTAATTGGTTAGGTAGTTATATCAGGTACAAAATCAGATCTACCCAGCGTATATATCTTATTATATTAAACTATCATGATTTGGGCGCGCGAGTTCGTCATGTAGCTCGATTAAATAGTAAAGTGGGTGAAATATGGAAATCAGATATTCGAGGAATCTGGTTGGAGGCATGACATATAATGACGCACATAAGTCTCGAATGAAAAGACGATGGCGCGCATCAAGGCCGACAAGGGGAACAAGGTACTGTAGGAACCTAATTTAAGTACAAGGAAAAGTGGTCTCTACGTCATTATGCGCCGTTTGTTTACGGTTCTAAACGCAGTTTTATATAATAAGCCGTTTGATCTAGGGACAGATCCACATACTAACATAACTTTAATTTCTGCAGTTAGACTGATTATGGTGGTAAGGCGGATCACAGTTTTCAGCTCACGAACGAAATACGGAATCCTATTAACTTGCGATTTCCGTTTAGATGGAAGCTAGAGGTACCTTGAAATGGGGGTCTTGTAACTCGCGCCACCCGCGGCATTCCATCCTTCTCTCTCACCTGATGGGATAGCTACGGTTGACCATAGCTAACACTCGGAAAAAACGCTAAAATTGATAGATTTACCTTAAGAAAAAATAGGGGTGAGTATATTTGAAAGAATATAATATAATATTAATATATATAGTTATGTAATAAAAGAATTTGACATATAATAGATAATAGGCATTTAAATGGTATAGGGTAGATTAAAAAAAATAAAAAAAATAAAAAAAATAAAAAAAATAAAAGATAAGAGATAAGAGATAAGAGATAAGAAATAAGAAAAAAATAAAAAAAAATAAAAGTAAAATTAGAAATAGAAAATAAAATAAAAAATAAAAAAAATAATAAGATAAGAAATATGTTAGATGGATAAGGTACTATTATATATAATAATAAAAATGAAAATATTTATATTAATTTAATAAAAAATAATTATTTTAAGAAAGAATATATTTTAATTGGAAATCAAAATATATAGAATTAAATATAAGATTAAAGTAGGTTTGTACTACCATAATTATATAATTAATATTCTTATATTGGTAATTTTTTCTTTTTTTATAAAATTATATAATATTAATAAATATTAATTAGGGTTATAATCTTAAATGTTTAAATATATTAAGATTAATTTTTTTTTATAATTTTTTTTTATTTTTATTTATATTAAATTAATTAATAATCTTTTTATAAAATAATATAAGTTTATATTTTAAAAGATATTAAATTAATGTTTTAATGAAATAAATAATATTATAATATTATAAATTAATGATTATTAAGGTTAATATTAATAATTTAAGATATTTTGAAATTAGGTATATTTTATTAATACTGGAGGTCACCCCAAGGGCTGACACAATCCTTAAGTTTTCAAATAAGGTCTTTAATAAATGATTAATATATTATTATTTTATTATTTTATAATAAATATAAGATTTTATTAAATTAAATTAAAATAATATATTAAAAGCTTATAGATACCTTAAAAGCAGTTATTCTATGGAATTAATAGACTCTTACAAGGTAGCTTCAGTTACGTAATCACTCTACCCCAATTCAACATATATTGAACCGGGGTAGTGTGATTATGTAATAGGAGCTACCCTGAAGGACCTTATTGACCCCCCCCTTCTAAGGTTTACAGCTCTTTTGGATATAAATAGGTCTTCAGGAATTATTTTCTTGCCTGATCAGTTCAAGATATATATAGTTCTTTAGAGATTACCTTTATAAAACCTTTATACAAAAATATATAATTTTCAATCTCCTTTTTAAAAATATCTTCCTATAATGCGTTACTATTGATAAACAGTCATTTATATTTGTTCCTCTATCCGATCAGCCTATTCCCCTCCTTAGGATATAGTTACCTTGTATCTTCGAGCTTATATAACCTCTGGCTTATTATGGGTTAATTAAAGTATAGGGCATATCCTGCAGGAGCTATTAGAGCTCCTGTTCAATATTATTATTTATTATTCTTATTCTTATGTAATCAAATTTTAAAAATTTTTCATAAAAATTTTTCTTTTTTATAACCTTTAATAATAAATTAGTATTCTTGTATTTTTAATTAAGTATTATTTTTTATTTTCTAAATATCTATTATTATTATAAATAATTATTTTGATTTATTTTTTATTTAGTTAATTTAATCTTCTTTATAAAATATTTATCTTATATTGAACCAGTGTAGTGTGATTATGTAATACGAGCTACCCTGAAGGACCCTATTAGCCAACCCCTCTAAGGTTTATATATACTCTTTTGGATATAAATAGGCCTTCAAGAATTATTTTCCTGCCTGATCAGCTCAAGTTCTCAAGCATAGAATTATCAGTTTTTTTATAACAATGAGTTGGGGTGATAGGGCCAGGACGAAGTCCGCCAATCTAACCCTTTTATATGCTTTTTGATACGTAAATAAGCCCTTAAGAGTTGTTTTCCTATCTAATCAGCTCAAGTTCTCAAACATAGAATCATTAGTTTTTCCATAGAGCTTCGTACGATAAAACTGCAGGGCATGTCCTGCAGGAGATCCTGTTCAATTAGAGCTCCTGTTCAATTAGAGCTCCTGTTCAATTAGAGCTCCTGCTTAATGTATAGGCCCTCAGAAGTTGTTTACCTATCTGATCAGTTCAAGTTAGGATGCCCCCAATCATCAGTTTTTCCATAGAGATTCGTACGATAAAATTGCAGGGCATATCCTGCAGGAGATCCTGTTCAATTAGAGCTCCTGTTCAATACATAGGCCCTCAAATGTTGATTCTTATTTGATCGGCTTAAGTTCTCAAGCATAGAATCGTCAGTTTTCCATAGAGATTTGTACGATAAAACTGCAGGGCATATCCTGCAGGAGCTATTAGAGCTCATATTTAACATAAATAAGCCCTTAGTAGTTGTTTTCCTGTCTGATCAGCTCAATTTCTCAAACATAGAATCGTCAATTTTTAAAACCATAGAATCGTCAATTTTTAAAACCATAGAATTTTGTACGATAGAAGTGTAGGGTTAGGGCATATCCTGCAAGAGCTATTAGAGCTCCTTAGAAGTTGTTTTCCTGTCTGATCAGCTCAAGTTAGGATGCACCTAAGCATCAGTTTTTCCATAGAAATTCGTACAATGAAGTGTAGGGCATATCCTGCAAGAGCTATTAGAGTTCCTGGTCAACATAAATAAACCTCCAGAAGTTGTTTTCCTGTCTGATCAGCTCAAGTTCTCAAGGATAAAATCGTCAATTTTTAAAACCATAGAATTTCGTACGATAAAAATGTAAGGTTAGGGCATATCTTACAAAAACTAAATTCAACATAAATAAGTTGTTTTCCTATCTGATCAGCTCAAATAAGGATGCACCCAATCATAAATATTTTCTTAAACTTTAAATTTTTAATATGTTTTTTTACCCCTTATCAGCTTATCAACCACCTTATTAACTCTTATCAGCTCTTATCAATTATTATCAATTTCTTATCAATTTCTTATCAATTTCACATAGTAATTTATTGGAAAGTTTCAGTATAATACACCGGACTTCGTCCTGGATAATAAATATAATAAACTAATATAATGTGATTAAGTAATAAATACTATCTTACAGAGACCCTATTAGTCTCTTTAAAGCCAACCCTTCTAGGTCTCCACAGCTCTTTTAGGTATAAATAGGCCCTCGAGAGTTGTCTTTCTTATCTGATCAGCTCAAGATCATCATGGTCCTTCAAGAGTCACCTTCATAGAGCTTTCGTACGATAATATACAATTTCAGTCCCTCTCTTGAATATTGAACCGGTGTAGTGTGAGTACGTGGTTGTAATACGCAACAGGGATACGTAATAGGAGTACGCAGTACGGATAAGCAGCAGGAGTACGTAATAGGAGCTATTCCGAAGGACCTTGATAAATACCCCTATAAGGTTTACACACACTCGTTTGGATATAAGTAGGCCCTCAAGAGTTGCTTTCTTGCCTGATCAGTTTAAGTCATAAATAGTTCATTAGGAGTCATTTCCATATAGCTTTATACGAATAATATACATTCTTTTAGCCTATATTTTCATCGTACGCGCTACTATTGCAGAGCAGTCACATATAGCAGTTCTTCTACCTGATCGTCTCGATACCTCCCTTAGGATATAGTCACCTTGCATCCTCGAGCTTATACTGCCTCTGGTTGCTATGGGTTAGTTGAAGTGTAGGGCATATCCTGCAGGAGCTATCAGAGCTCCTGTTCAATATATCGTCCTATAGTGCGCTACCATTGGCAAGCAGTTACATATAACACTTCTTCTACCCGATCGTTTTATTACACTCCTCAAGATATAGTTACCTTGCATCTTCGAGCTCATATAACCTCTGGCGTTTTATAGAGCTCCTATTCAATATAAGTAATTAATAAGGTCCTGATAAGATACTACAAATTTATGATTAGGTCCATCCTTTTTTGATCAGCTGATCCCAGCTAATTATAGAATTACTGCCATTGAATAAGAACTCTAATAGCTCCTGCAGGATATGCCCTGCATTTTTATCGTACGAAGCTCTATGGAAAAATGATGATTTGGTGCTTGAGAACTTGACCTGATCAGACAAGAAACAACTCTTGAGGGCCTATTTATATCCAGAAAAAGCTTGTGGAGACCCTAGAAAAGGTTGTTCCATGGAAGCTAAAGGTAGCTTCAATTATGTAATTACGCTACCCTAATTCAATATGTGGCTAAGCATGAGGCTGATCAATTAAGATGTGGCTGGGTGCAGTGCAAGGCTAGCCAATCAGAAGAGGCTGGCATGGCTGGCCAATCAGAAAAAAGCTCATATATTTGGCTAATAAAACTTAAATAATTTATAAAACCCTCAAAATCCAAGATTTTTTAATTTAAAAAAGTGTTTTTATATCCTAATTAAATAAGGAAAATTAATAAAATTTTAAAAAAATAAATATATAACGTTATTTAAGATTTAAAAATTATAAGGTCAATTTAAGGGGTTGACATGCTTAGTAAGGTCATTTTTTCTCTACCCATGTCAATAATCTTCCGACACAAAACCTTAAGAAAACTTAAGGCAAAAATGTTATTAAAATATATAAAAATAATTAAAGAAAATTTATTAATAAATAAAAAATAAGGATTTATAAATTAATAGTTTAAATTTTATTTAAAAATATAATAATTAATTATTTTAAAATATATAATAATATATAATTTTATTTAATAAATTTTTTTTTTTAAAAAATTATATTTATTTATTTATTTAAATTATTAAATTAATTAAAAAAAATAATTAATATTGTTTATATTATTTAAATTTATTTAACCTAATCTT